>CAKNXH010057781.1:84820-118657 GCA_932178445.1 Andricus quercusramuli
ATATATATATATATATATATATATATATATATATCCCTCTGGCCACCACCATTTTCTGGCTCCCTATTGCGCACCACCTGGGTCTCCAGTGACCCGAAAAATTCAATAATTTTTTTAATATATTTAACGTGCATGTTTTTATTTGTTTAAATTTAATTCGATTAAATGCAAACAAAAATTCGAAAAAATGGCAAAAATGACTTTTTTCGGTTTTTTAATGTTATTTCTTTTGTTTTTTACGTAATTGAAAAAAAATCGGTGGGTTTCTTATTCTGTAGACTTTGCTATATAAAACTGTTAAAGTGGATTTATTTTTTTTTCTCTCAAAAAGTATATTTATCTCACCGAGCGAATGTGCACTTTGTGCCAAATTTGAATACTTACATTTTGGGCTGTTATTTTTTTTTAATTGCATTATTTCAACAAAATATGAGCGTAAATTGAAGCTCAAAGTGTCAGCTATCTAATCAGAATACACAAAAAATTTATTGTGCACTAACAATTGTTTAAATTAGCAAATAAGGTAAAAAAGGCTATAAATGCTTATTTGTGAAAGTCTTCTGCATTTATTGATATAAAACGGAGTAAAATTAAGAGTATACATCTCATGAACTAAATTGTAAAAAAGTTAATACTCAAAAATACAAACTTTTTATCCTAATTACTCTTCTGCACAACGCACGCACACTGGGCGACGGTGTTCCGGGCATATTGGGACCTGGCAAACGACGCACGCCGTGGGTGGGTTACATATCATCTCACATGCGGTATGTCACATCTGCGGCATGTCAAACCTGCGACATGTCACATTTGAGGCATGTCACATCTGCGGCATGTTTCATCTGCGGCATCTCTATCTAGCGGCTTCACTCTCGCGCGGCATTCCTTACAGTGAAATTGACATTTTTGCGGCATTCCTCACCACAACCCTGTGACTGGCCAAAGAAATAATGTTGGTCAAACTACTTCCCCTTTTCCAACGTATCGTGGGGGGCGAGAAAGCACCTCTGTGACTAGCCACAGAAATAATATTGGTCGAATCCCTTTCCACTGGTGAGAGATGCCGCTAAGAAGAGATGCCGCAGAGGTGACATGTCGTAGATGTGACATGCCTCAGATGTGACATACCGCAGATATGACATGCCGCAGATGTGACATGCCTTAGATATGACATGCCGCAGGTGTGATTTGCCGCAGAGAGACTTGCCGCATCTGAGATGATAGGGACCCCGTGGATGTTTTTCTGTCTAAATTGGACTCTCAAAAATGACAGCATACTCGCTTTGATCATTTCTCGCTGCTTTTCTCAGACGGAGGACCTTCAATTCCTAGCATTGAAATAATGCAAGACCTCAAGCTTTTTTGTAGAGCCTTACAACTTCAGCTTCATCTCTGTCTGCCATTCTTGCTATTGAAAGAACAGGAAATTATTAATACACTCTTTATTCCATAATAAAATATATTTGAGTGCATTTTAGTGCATTTTAGAACTTTTTAGCTAACAGTAATAGATACCACTGTGTTCGTGCCTGCTCGAAAGTAGCCTGGACTCTTATTTTCCACTCAATATTTTTTTCTTAAACTATAATGACTCCTAACTCACTTTGCAACCGTCCTGTAGGAAAAATAGCGCTATACTAAGAAAGCCCCTGGGCCTTCGGATAGCCCATATTTTTCCCCTAATCATCAGCATATTAGCTTCGCCCCTTCGATGCTTCCCTTTTCAGACTTAAATCCGGAAGATTTAAGGAAAGCATACGTTAGCTCATACGTCATCGACTGATCCTCCACATTTCTGTGGAAGATGCCGTGCATCCTCATGTCGAGGAGCTCTTCGCGGAAGTTTTTCTCCTGTGCTTTTTTAATCCGGGCCTTCAGGAGTGAGTATTCAAAATGGATAAGATTTCATGCATTTTGCTCACACCTGATATTGAAGTAAAGGCCGAATGTTTCAGCAGCCTCTTCCGCTGCTTTTCACAGAAACGCCCCTTTGCCTACTCCTTAGTGTTTCCTGACCATTTTAAGAAGAGGGTCTTGTCCATTTGCGACTATATGTGCTGTACCCAGAATAATCCTGTTGGGAAGACATTCAAGATTGAGTATTACACGACCACCTTGACGGCGTGAGATGTAAAGTCGCGGAAGAGAAGACTTAAGGTGCATGCTTTTGTTGATGTGCAACATCTTTCGCGTCCCAGTATCAAGGGATCTGAGCTCGTCCTTCGTCCACGGAACCACTCCAAATGAATAGAGTACTACCGGGACGGCAAGCATGTTCTTTGCAGATACTGTCGACGAGCTCAGGGTCTTCGGGGATGCAATCAAGTTTTCTTTTCTTCAAATTAACCTTGGCGCATTTCTCTAACCCGAACTCCATTACAATCTCTTGAGTGTACCCTTCGACAATTTTTAGAGCTAGATGTAGTTTCTCTTGATTTGTAGCATAGATCTTGGGATCGTCCATGTAAAATACATGAGTGACCTTATGCTTTCGATCTCCAGATTTGCCACAGAGGTACCCTTCGGAATGGCGACGTGCGAGAGATAGTTGTAATAATGTGAGGCAAAAGAGGAGAGGGGTCATGGTATCGCTCTGAAACACATCTCTCTGGAAGGTGATACTGTTAGTGATCACGCCATGTTGTTCAGATGAGATAGTAAATCTGGTTTTCCAAAGCGGCATTAATCTCTCTATGCACCTCACGATGTGTGGATGAACCTTCAAGCTTTCCAACAGACAGATGATAAGTCTATGGAAGGTTGAATCGAAAGCTTTCCGGTAATCAATCCAGGCCATCGATAGGAATCGCTGATAAGATTCTGCATCTGTACAAACAAATCTATGGATGAGCAGGTTCTCCCGACATCCTGCTACGCCTTTCTTTGAGCCGCGTTGTTTATACATCTCTCGGCACACAGGTCCAATTGTCCGAACAATCCTATCATTTAGAATAGCTGTAAAGATCTTATACAGTATATTCAGACAAGTTATTGGCCTGTAATTCTTAGGGTCAGCTAAGTTGCCCGCCTTCGGCAGGAGCACTGTGCGCCCTTCCACCAACCACTCCGCAATAGGCTCTTCCGACTTTAGATATAAGGTGAAAATTCGGGTCAGATGCTGGTGGGTTGAAGGAAACTTCTTCCACCAGAAGGTCTTGATACCATCTGGACCCGGAGCTGAATAGTTCTTCATGCATCTTAATACGTTTTTCACCTTCTCGGTAGTGATAGGTGGGCATTCCTCATCAGCTGTTAGGAAAGCATTGCACAGCTCCTTGAAGCTATTTATGTTCTTGCAGTCTTCTTGAAGTGGATGTTGTACCTCGTAGACTTCTCTCCAAAATGCTTCGACCTCCTCTGGTTTGGGCGGATGGTCGACAGTAACTGGAGGGTCTTGGAAGAGTCGAGATGGGTCAGACAAAAACTGTTGATTTTCTCTGACCCACCTCTCCCTCCGCTCTAGACTTCTCCTAGCGTTAGATAGTACACGTATTCTGCCAACAATATGCTGCTTGATGGGCAGTAGCTTTGACTTGTTGATTGTGTATTGACAGATCCGCAGTTCGCGCGCGAACTTTCGAACCTTGGCAGTGAAAGTCTTGCTAGATGTTATGTAGTCAATCACACATTGAATGCGGGAGGCGCACTGTCTTGCCCAGTCTATATTTGTGCTGAGTTGATGTATTCGTCTTTTGGTCTTATGATCAACCGTTGGTTTTGTTTCACGGTTTGCATCTGCCAAAGTTCTCGCTGCATTGCACACACCACAATTGATAGTCCAGAGGTCGGATTCTTCGGAAAAATCTCCACGAACCTCATCATCCAAGTTCAGTCAGATCTTTGGGCTTGGGAGAAACCTGAATGTTGATGTTTCTCCGAGTCCTGAAGCATCGTTCTTCGTCTATTGGATGCCTGTTCGCGGTTGGTCTTAGTGTCGCCTTTCTTTCTCTATCGCCGGCTTGTTCTAGCTGCGGTAGAGTAGGCGCTCCGCTTACTTACACACACACACACACACACACAAATATATATATATATATATATATATATATATACATACAGGGTGATTCTTTTATCTTGAGATATCGGAGCATCTCAAGAAATACGCATCCAACGGAAAAAATGTCCTTGATGAAAACTTTTCATTTTTGAGGGGGAAAAGCAGCCCTGAAAAAATTTACCCCCTGGGGGCGGGAGAGGGGTGACTGTAAAACTTCAAATGGGAACCTATATTCCAAACGAAAGATAAAAAAAGCATGTTAAATTCATGTTCATTTCATTTTCTCCAGATTTTTTGGCACTTCTTGATAAACTAGATTCTTTGAAAAAAAAAACCATAAAAAGAAAGCTGAATAATGCGCTGGGCAACCGTCAGATTGGAACCACATGTTCTGTCGCACTTCCAAGCGGAGGTCTCCAAGCAATGTTGGAAGTTCATTTCCCAAAAAGCTACTGTATTTCTCACCGCTTAAAGTACTAGCAATGAAATACGGAACGTTAAGTTGGTCTCCAATTACTCTACACCAAACGTTCACAGACCAAGGACGTTGACGCTCAACTTCGGTCAATCAACATAACGTTCATTTGTTGGGGCGTGGAAAACCCACACTGGTTGCGCGAGGTTGAGCGTCAACGTCCTTGATCTGTGAACGTTTGGTGTGGAGTAATTGGAGACCAACTTATCAGTCTGTATTTTATTGATAGTTCTTTAAACGGTTATAAATACAGTAGCTTTTTGGGAAATGAACTTGCAACATTGCTTGGAGACTTACACTTGGAAGTGGGACAGAACATGTGGTTTTAACATGACGGTTGTCCAGCGCATTATTTGGCAATCGTGCTTGAAGTACTGAATCGCGAATTCAACAGTGACTGGATCGGTAGAGAAAGTTCGGTAAATTGGTCTGCCAGATCGCCAGACCTTAGGTCGTCGGCTTTCTTTTTGTGGGTTTTTTTAAAGAATCTGGTTTATCAAGAAGCGCCAAAAACTTTGGAGAACATAAAACAGCAAATCAGGACTGCTTGTAACCAAATAACACCAGACAAACTCCGCAGTTGTGTGCAAACTTTCTAAGCGCCGATTAACAAGTGCATCGAAGGTGGTGGACACCATTTTGAGCGAGGGGACTCACTGAAAACTAGCACCCCGATAGTGAGACACGAGGGTACGTTGTTCCTGGGTAGCGCTAACATTAGTTGATTCATTGATTGCTTACATACTTGAAGAAAAAATGAGAAGCTTGAGTTTTGAAAATAAAATTGAGCTTTCTAATTTTTCTACACCACTTTAGTCGCCTTCCCAGGTGGGTGGAAGGGTTGCTAAAAATTAAATTGATTACAATTGAATAGCTCTCCTGAAAACAACCAACATGTCTTTTTTACCTTTCGCTTGAAAGCGCATTTCTTGAAAAGTCAACAATGTAATTTTTCGTAAATGTAGCTCCACCTGGCGCGAATCGAAAAAACTTGTCAAATAAAACTTACGTATTTATTGATGGGAAATCTGAATCTATTATGAAAAATATAGGTTCCCATTTGAAATTTTGAAGTTGCCCCTCTCGCGCCCCCAGGGGGTGAGGTGTGGGGTAAATTTTTGCGAGGACCCTTTTTAGGGTGTCCCTTAATTAGGGGTCTACAGAAATTTGGCAATTTTGCGGTGGAACGCCCCCTTGGTTTTTTCCTTTTGATATGGGAACGTCGTATATTAAATTTCAAATCAATCGGACGATTGCAAACCCTGCCGCAAGCGGCCTAAAGTACTGGATTTTAGATGAAATTCGCATTTATCGTTACATTTCGGCCGTTTTAATATCTTTGGAGTGCGGAAATGATTTGAGTATCAGTTGGTTTTATTTTGAGTTTATCATTTACTTATTCCCACCCTTCCTACCCTACCAAACCTCCCCCGCTCCATGAAAACGAATGGAAATACAACGACGTTTGTCGCTGGCTCTCCTCATGTGGCTCAGCCGTTGACCGCGGGCAATTTGTGACAGAAAACTTTTTTTCACGTTTTTGGTTCTTTTATACACGCGTGCTTTCGTTCGGTTCGCGATATGTGAATGAATGTGAGTGATATAAGTGCAACGATAACAAAGCGCAGTAGGAAGCCTGTCTACCTGATAGGTCACACAATTGAGGTCATAGCAGGATTCAAGTTAACATCGCGGAGTCAAGTACTGAGGTTTCTGATCCGCCAATTACGGGAATACAGTGGTCTATGAGTGTTTCTGAAGCATGTAACGCTGTTGCTGATGCTGTGTGTGAAATATGAAAACGGGCTAGAATTCCGACGATGCAAAAGTGTGTCAGAACGACAAGCCCAGCTTGAAGATTCTGTTAAGGATACTTTTGAAAACCTCTTTGACCTTGGAAATATTGAATGCCACTCTCGTTTTCCAGAGACACTGCGGTCATCACTTGCGTCCACAAGTGCTCTACATTCGTTTGAGAGTGATACCGAGGACAGCGATTTGCAGCATGAGAATGCAGACGAAGTAGAGGGCCTCTCAGCTGAGACTAGTGAAATTAAGGAAACAAAGATTAAGAAGAGGAGAGATTGTAAGAATGTTTGAACTTCGAATTTAGTAGCAACGATTGATACAACTAAGATAAGTGTCAGAAGGTCCACTGCAGTTGTGAGTGCTACAGGAAGTGCACTAAATGTAGATGTCAACACAGTCAATGTTAATAAAAGCACACTTCATCGCTTACGTACAAATTTGCGAAAGACAAATGCTGAAAAAGATGAAATGCTGAAAACTTATTGTTCATTTTGACGAGGAAAAAATAAAGTTTGGAAAAACTGTGCAAGAGCAATTACCTGTAGTTGTCACTAACTGCAACGTTGACGAGCAGCTGCTAGGTGCTCCCCTGCTTGAACATGGAACAGGTAAAGCTACTGCCAACGCCGTTGTCAACGTTCTGGAATCCTGGAAACTGACTGACAAAGTACAGGGCACAAGTACAGATACTACAACTAGCATTACAGGTACATGAAATATGCGACTTTACGTTACTATAGCGATAATGAAAATTAAGTGAAATTATTTCTTACCCCTTCCCTCTTTCGGCAGGTTGTGAGAACGGTGCTTGCATCATCCTGGAGCAGAAGTTGAACCGAGATCTCTTGTACGCAGCTTGTCGACAACACGTATTTGAGATCGTCTTGAAGGGCGTCTTTGAAGTGACAGTAGCAAGAGATTTCGAAAGGCGTGGAAAGACATAGATTCGTCTTCGTTCAACGCAGACTTCACTGACAGCAGGTCGTCGGATCTCTTGGAACAATCGGGAGGAACCGTACTCACTTTTGTTTTGAGGAAGCTAAATGTAGGTGAAGTTTCTGAAACTGCTCTACTTACCGCTTGATAATATAATTGAATCAGTTTAAGCACTTTATAACTTTCATTACAGGAGAGCCAACCTCGTGATGACTATCGGGAGTTTCTTGAATTAGTGTGCATTTTCTTGGGAGGTACGTCTCCACGCGGAATCAAGTTCTCTCCACCTGGCTGTATTCACGATACGCGCTTCATGTCACAGACTGTATACGCACTGAAAATTCTTCTTTTCAAGGGTCACTTCAAGCTTAAAGCTACAGAAAAGAGGCTTATTGGCGACTTCTGTCTGTTCGTTATTCTAGCATACGTGAAGGCTTGGTTTACAGCTTCTTCCGCAATCGAAGCGCCCAACCATAACTTTCTCTTCTTGAAACAGATATACGAGTACGCCAGTATAAACAAGAATCCGGTAACGTCTCAATCGCCTACAAATGCCTATCAGTTCAACCAAAGGAAGTGTCAAGGCTTATTCAGCTAAACATGAATGATTTTGTGTCCCCGAAATCAATGAACATCTTCCAAAGATTTGATTTAAAGACTGATTTTCTTAGTGCAGACTGTAAACAATGGCTAAACTGTCAGAGCTTCGTAAAAGCGCGTGACTTTTTCAGAGATTTTCATGTGACTAACGACTGTGCTGTTGATCTAACTCAGGAATATTTAGGTCAAGTGAAAACAGAGGACAACTTACAAAATCTTCTGTTAATGGCACAATAGTCAAGAAGAGTGATGCCTATGAATACTTTAGACAAGAAGTCCCTTGCAGGTGGAATTTTTAAACTTTTGTTACTTTGACCTATTTTATGTGACTTTATGATATGTTCTGCTTGTATCGCAAGCATTAATGATAAACATTCATTTGAGATACAAATATTGTTTTTCTATGTGTTTTTAAAGAAAAATATAGACCTTGCAACTTGATTTTGCAAATATGTGTGGTCGTGTTTTACTAATACCCTCTTCTAGTAGTTTCAGATGTTTCAAGGCCCTTGCGGCGGGGTTTTCAGTTGACGGATTGAGCTCAAATTTTTTATACATTCTTCCTACAACAAAAGGAGAATAATAAGGGGACGTATGACATATTTTGCGTGCTTCGGTTTCTAAGGGACACCCTAATCCTTTTCCCCTTCGAAAACAAAACGTTTTTATTGAGCACATTGTTTCCGTTAGATGCGTATTTAATGAGATGTTTCGATATCTCAAGATAAAAAAATCACACTATATATATATATATATATATATATATATATATATATAATTAGAAAAAAAGTTAAGCAACCACCGCAGGGTACCACTAAGAGCAACTGCCATCTAAAAAAAATGTCAACAGCCCCCAGTAGAACCGCGGTAAAATACACCTATGGCCACGTCTCACATCCGTGAGATGGGTGGTCACAGGGCACGACGAAATCACAACGACAGGCCGGTGAAACCCTCGTGTGTCTTGAGGACACGAAGCGACCCAAGGATGACAGCTTTCTGCATCCATCTCGTTAGTGCCTTGGCATATTTTCGGCACGCGGGTATGGCTTTAAGGTTACGAACCAGTGATAATTTAGCACTTCCGAGAGCACGTACCACAAGGACAATTACTCGTACCGAATATTTTGGGTACAGTCATTGCAGCTCTCTTTTAAGGTTCCAGAAAAGCTGGCACTTCTCGTTTCGGACAATTGACTCTATATCCTTTGGAGCGTTCGGCAGGGCAGGGTCGCGACCAACACCGTAACAGCGACAAAGGTGGTAATAAAGTACTCTTAGGGCCGCATTATGTCTATAGATATACGTTGTTCCTGCGTGGGTCAGACACCCCGATAGTATGTGTTCTAGGTACTCAGTGTGTGCATGACACGCTCTGCACCTATCACTGGGAACTTCTTGACATAACATGCGGTGACGGTATGCTAAGGTGGAGATGACACTGTCCTGGCATGCAAAAATAAAGCCCTCTGTACCTGAATTGAGCCCTGATGATTTGAGGAAAGAAAAAGTTTGCTCCTTCGACAAGGACTGTTTTTCTACATTTCTGTGAAAGTTTCCGTGCATATGCTTGTCGAGTAGCTCTTGGTGAAATTTTCCATCCTCGGCTTTCTTTACTTAGGCTTCTAGACGTGAAGCATGTGGGTGGAGTAATGCACTATCCTCACTTCTGATGTTAAAATTCAGGCCAAGGGTCTCGGCAGCTTGCTCCGCGGCTTTTTAAAGGAACGCTCCTTCGCCAATCATTTCGTGGTTTCTGACCATCTTTAGGAGAGGATCTCTGCCATTTGCAACGATGTAAGCTGTACTTAAGACAATTCGGTTATAAAGACATTGGAGATTCAGAAGTCCGCGTCCGCCTTGACGGCGTGAAATGTATAATCGCGGAACTGACGAATTGATATGCGAGCTTTTATGCATATGCATGATCTTACGCGTGGTGACATCAAGGGCCTTAAGCTCGTTCTTCGTCCATTGAACCACCCCAAACGAGTAGAGTAGAACCGGGACGGCAAGCATCCCGGTAAGAAGAGAAGAATTAAAAAAAATTAATACTTTCATATTTAAACGAAAGAGTGAGCATTATTTAATTTTTTTGAATGTGCTAATTTTCCATCGGGAGAAGTGCCCAACGAAAGAATAGGTTTATCTCCAAAACCAATTCTTTTCTATTTCCTTAACCAACGCCACTTGTGTTGTGTTCCATACAGGCGAACATATTTTCCATTTTTTTAATTCCTCTTAATGCGAGCAGTAGACACACCTCTCATGGTTATTTTTAATTCCATGCTTACATGCTGTATTTTGGATCATTTTAATTCTTTCTAATCCGTCCACAAAATGCGTGCACTTTCATGATTTCTATTCCTCCGTGTGCAACAAGAGTTTGAAAATTTCAATTTTTTTTGTCATGGTTATTTTTAATTTCATACTTACATGCTTTATTTTCGATTATTTTAATTCCTTCTAATTGCAAGTTGGCTACTAAACATCTCCTCTCCTTCCCTAAACCCTAACAACGGTTTCAGATGTTTAGCAGTTAAGTTGCAAAAATTTAACCTAAACCAAAAATACAAATTCAAACCAAAAAAAAGGTAGGGAGGAAATTTCAAAAATTTGATTTCGACTATGCTGGATAGATCGTTTTTTGGCTCCGTTTAAATTTTTTGTGGTTGCGTAGTCCATGCACGTACATTAAAAAATAATTTTAATATAATTTAAATGTGTTCCAAGACAGATTTCATATGAAATCGGCCAAAATATGTTTCTCTTAAACAGATTAATAAAAAAAATGTTCACATAATTTACCCAAATTCTTTTTTTTTTCACCTGTAATTTATAAATGTAATACAATATTCATTCATTTTAAAAATGAATTTATTTCAATTCACAGTTGCTCCTTAAAAGTGACATTATTTTATTCCTTTCTATTCTTTCTTTTACATTTCTCCACTTTTTAATTCCTCCCAATACGCTTCCATTAAATTTTTCTAAGTCGATTAAAAGGAATAGGTTTTGCTTTTTTTTTCTACTCGATGGTGGAACTTTCGATGGAGGAAAATTCACGTATTAATGAGAATTCAGATTCTGAATTTTTTTGAATTCTTTTCTTCTTACCGGGATGTTATTCGCAGATACCTTGTTCAACGCCGACAGATTGGAAGACCAAATCTGTCGAAGAAGATGCTTGTATCTGCTTCGGAGAGACTCCTTCACTGATGTTACGTCCTGAATGCGGCTTTGAGGCACGCCCAGGTATGTATAGGTCTCTCCAGTGTTAAGATGTCTAATAACACTTATATCCACAAGCTCAGGGTCCTTGAGAACGCCAGTAATCTTTCCTTTCTTCAAATTAATTTTGGCACACTTGTCCAAACAAAAGTCCATCCCAATCTCCACTGTGTAGTTCTTTATCATATTTTTAGCAGTTTGAAGTTTGCTTTCACCAGAGGCACAGATCTTCAGATCATACATATAAAATACATGAGTGACCTTATGCTCACGCTGATTAGTGTCGCCACAGAGGTATCCAGGACAATTTCGTAGTGCGAGAGATAGAGAGATAGAGTAGGAGTATAGTGCGTCCTGAAACCAGCCACTGCGGAATGGGCGTCTCCGACTTTATATATGAGGTGAATATGCGGGCCAAATGTTGGTGTATAGAAGTAAACTTCTTCCACCAAAAGTTCTTGATACAATCTGGTCCAGCACCGGAAAAGTTCTTTGTTTCTCTAAGTGCTTTTTTCACCTCTTCGGCAGTGACTGATGGGCACTCCTCCTCAGATTTTATGAGGCTGTCGCAAAACGCCTTGGAGCGGATGATATTGTCAGTATCTTCTTTCAAATCTAGTGTTTTCGGGATCTTGTACACATCTCTCCAAAAAGTCTCTACCTCTTCGGGCTTGGGTGGATTTTTCACAAAAACAGGGGGATCACTGAAGAGGCGTGATGGGTCAGCAAGAAACTGTTGATTCTCCCTGATCCATCTCTCCCTCTTCTATATCCTCCTCCTTGCTTCAGATAACAGCCTTATTTTGTCAACAATATGCTGCTTGATTGTCAGCAGCTTTGACTTGTTCAGTGTGTGATTCAAGGTCCTTAGTTCTTGGGCGAACTTTTGAACCCTTTCCGTGAACGGTCTACCAGATGTTATGTAGTCAATCACACATTGAACACGGGACGCATTCTGTCTTGCCCATCCAATTTTCTTGTTCAGTTGATGCAAGCGTCGTCTGGTCTTCTGATCCATCGTCGGTTTCAGCCTTCGATTTGAATCAGCCAAAGCTCTCGCAGCACCATAAACTGAGCAATTGATGGTCCAGAGCTCGGACTCTTGCGAGATATCTCCACGAAGGGAGGCATCCATTTCAGCCAGATCTTGGGGCTTAAGAGGAACTTGCATGTTGATGTTTCTCCTTGTACTGAAATTGCGATCATCTTGCAGAAGTTGCCTGCTTTCTGCGGTTGGTCTTAATGTCGTTTCATCTTCGTCTGCAGCTTGTTCAAGCAGCGGTTGAGGAAGCGCTCCGCGTACATATCTATTTTTCCGGAGGTAGTCAGCTTGATTTCGCGAAGACTGATGCGAAACGTATTGAAGCTCTGGGTGTTTCTGGCGCCACAGAGTATGCATAGGCGCCATAAAGCCTCCGCGAACAGGGATAATACTGGCATCGTAGCAGTCTAGCACGTCATTCTTAAGTTGATTCGTCCACTCACTGTGGGCGTTTCGCCGGTTCGTCGTCGTGTTTCCATCTAAATTATTTTCAGCACCCCGAACTTTAGGATGATCGGCATTGTTTGCCGATCCATTGTCGGGTGCTCTGCGCGTTCGATCGTTTTGAACCGCATCTACAACATTTTGGTGGTTTGTTGGTTTCATTGTTGATCCCACGAGCAGCTAGGGAAAGGGTTCGTCCATCCTTGTAGAGCCCCGCGTGCAAGGATAAGGCTGATACTCTGAGTCGTCGCCCGGTATCCCAGAGTCTATATATATAACCGAACACGAGTCTGCGGGTAGCAGAACGGAGACTTTTTCCTGTGTAAAAACAAATTCTGAGATTTAGGAATTTGATTATCATAATCCCTAATAAACTTAATGATAGTAGATGATCTTCATGAGCTGAGTTCTTATAGCCCGCATCCTATTCCATTTACATATAATCATGATCAACAGTTTTTGTCTGACCCATCTCGACTCTTCCAAGACCCATCTCGACTATTCCGCTCCGGGACCAGATGTTATCAAGACCTTATGATGAAAGAAGTTTCCTTCAATCCACCAGCACCTAGCCCGCATTTTTAACGCATATCTAAAGTCGGAAGAGCTTATTTCGGAGTGGTTAGTGGTAGGGCGCACAGTGCTCCAACCGAAGACGGGCAACTTAGTTGACCCTAAGAATTACAGGCCAATAACTTGTCTGAACATACTGTATAAGATGTTCAGAGCTATTCTAAATGATAGAATTGTTCGGACAGTCGGACATGTATGGCAAGAGATGTGCGAACTTATGTCATAAAAGCACGAGTTGAGTATGCAATAAAGGGTTTTCGTGGTCGCTGATTACGAATTTTGTATTCTTTTTTAAAAATTCTGAGATGGCGAATCCAATATGCCTGCCGAAATGTGTAAAAATCATTTTATGTCATAAAAGTACGAGTCGGGTATGCAATAAAGGGTTTTTGTGGTCGCTGATTACGAATTTTGTAGTAGTTTTTTAAAAATTTCAAGATTTCTGATTCAAGCCGCCATACATTTTGTAGTGCTACTAAAAGTATCCAGAAGATATAGCATTGATTTATGTGTTTATGTGCCGTCGGCGTTAGCGTTACCCAATGTGCACCACGAAAGAGGTTGCGCGATCGGTCTTGCACCCAGATAACAATGTGCGCGCACAATGATGGCGTATTGACTCGCACGCGTGCGGATTGTCCCGCACGTGGCGCCTTCACCCCAGCAGACATTTGCGTCCTCAATTGCGACGCATATCGCTCGCACGTGTGAAGGTCGCACGCATGACGGTGATATGCGAGCTCCCAAAGTAATGCAGGATTTCAAAATATATTGTTTTAAATATTGTTATTAAATGAGAAGAGGAAAATTTTCACAGAAAAACATTTCATTTTTATAATTAGCAAGTCATAACACTTAGACGTATAAATAGCGGAAAAGCCTATAATAATACATATAAGGACCGAATGTCAAATCATGAAGGCTGGTGGGTGACATATTCAGGATTGACTTTTCTGTGAAATTTGTTTTGTACGTGGAAAATATGAAGACACGTAGTTTTTTTAATTAACATGGCGAGATTTTTACACTTTTTACGAATATAATAATATTTTACTTTAAAACCCGTGCTATTTTTGCAATTTATAAGATACAAAGTTTTTTCATTTTTCAGTTTATATCCTGCAGTTTTTTTACTTTTTAGAAATCCACAAAAAATTTGAAAAATAATAAAAAATGGTGAACTTATTTTGAATTTTTGAAAAAAAAAACGGTTTTTCTCAAAAAGCACCCTTTTTGCCTGAATTTTCTAGAAATAATAGCTGCTAATATAGTCTACTTACCATCAATTTTCCGTTTGGTATTTTTATGTCTTTCAGAAGAAAAAAATTATTTTGAATTTTCTTTTATAATAAATTTATTCTACCGAAAAAAAAAAATATCGAACGGAAAATGTATAGCAGGCAGGCTATGTTAGTATAATCTATTATTCCTACTAATTCTGGGCAAAAAATTTGGGTTTTTGAGAAAAATGTTTTTTTTTCTTCTTTTAATTCAAGATAATTTTACCATTTTCTACTCTTTTTTGTGGATTTTGAAAAAGTGCAAGAAACTGGCTAAACTTAAACAAGTAAAACCTTTATATTTTACAATTTGCAAAAATGGCACGGTTTTAACGTAAAATATTCAAAAAACTCATAGTGCCTTTAAAATTTTAAAATATTCGTCAAAAATGTAAAAATGTCGCTATGTTAATTTATCAAACTACATATCTTCTTATTTTCCACGTACAATATGTTTAATATGTTCAATTCAATTTATTTGTGTCAATATGTTTCAGAGGCAAGCTAATCCTGAATATGTCACCCGCCAGCCTGCATGATTTGAAATGGTTTCGGTGTATTTTAAACTATTATAAATAAATATTAAAACTAAAAAATATTTAATATTTCATAATACATATTAACGCAATCAACAGTGACTAATATATTAATTTCAATATACATACGTTTGTCTCTCGAAGCCATACACATAGAAAACAAAATATAAAATACAAACTTTTTATATCATAAGTACGTGAATTTTTTATATAGACGGCCTCACACTCCATATGGCATAAAATATAGGGACCTAAGGCTACTTTTTCTCACGCCCATAGGGTTCTTTTTTCGCGCTTAAAGGGTAACAAATGTAGGATAAATTCGTAGGAGTTAAAAACGATTCAAAAGAATTCAAATGGATTGGAAAAAATTTTGAAATAAAAAAAATTCGATTGATTTCCGTAAAATTGGAATGAATTTAGAGGAATTTAAGGGAAAAGAGAAGAATTCGATGAAATTCATAGAAATTCAAGGTGACTCTTGAAAATTTTCAAATGAATCAAAAACAATTTAAAAGTATGAAAAAAAATCACTGAATTCAGTAACTTTGAAATGAGCTTGGAAAAATTCAAAGCAATTCAAAAGAATTTGATGAAATGCCTAAGAAATGAAGGTGAGGTTATAGGACTTTAGGATCAGTTAAATAAAAACATTTGAAAATTAAAAAAAAATCCACTGAATTAGGTAGAATTGAGTAAATTCAGAAGAATTAATATTAATTTTAAAAAAATCAAAAGAGTTCCAAAGAATTTAGAATAATTCACGGGTAATTATTGAGAATTCAGGGTGAATTATAAAAAAAATTTCAAATCTCTTCAAATCTTTAAAACTCTACTAATTTTTAACCAAAAAAGTGACTAATGACTATAGAACAATTCAAAAGAATTCAAATTAATTGGAAACATTTTTGAAAATCGAACAAATCCATTTATTTCAGTCAAATTTTAGTGACTTTTGAGGAATTTTAGGAAAACGATAAGAATTGGATAAAATTCATGAAAAAGTCAAGCAATGTTCAAAAAGCAATCAAGTGAATTGAAAAAAAATTCATTCAATTCAGTAAGTTTAAAATGAGTTTAGGAACATTAAAAGGGCATTCAAAAGAATTAGATGAAATGCCTACGAATTTAAGGTTAGTTTAAAAAACTTCAGGATGAATTAAACAAAAACTTTTTAAAAAGCGATTGAATTGAGTGAATTTAAAAGAATTCCAAATGAATTGCAAAAAATATTTGAAAATCTCATAAAATCTTTGAAACCCAATAAAATCCCTCACTTCTTGTAAATAAATTCTTTGAAATACACTAAAATACTAAGATTCATTAAAATATTACAATTCATTAAAATATTAAGATACCTGAAAATTACTAAAACACTTGAAAATCCTTGAAATTGTTTAAATCTCTTGGAATTGCCTTGGAATCTTTTAAAATACCATGAAATTTTCCAAAGTTTTAGAAATGCCTTCAAACTATTGAAATAAATAAACAAACTTTCAGAATCTTTAAAAATCTCCTAAAATATTTTAAATCCTTTGAAATCCCTTGAAAGTTTTCAAACACGTTGAAAACGCCTGGGAATCATTCAAAACACCCTCAAATATTTCAAATCCTTTCCAATCCCATTAAATTACTGAAGTAAATTTAAAATTACTATATAATCTTTTAAAATAACTTAAGATACTTCAAATCCCTTAGAATCTTCCGAAATCCCTTGACATTTTTTAAATCTCTTGATAATTCCAAGGAATTGGAAAAAATACCTTTAAATATTTCAAATCCTTAGATCATTTTACCAATTGATTTTCAGGACCAATTAAATAAAAATTGAATCCAAAGAATCCACTGAATCAAGTAAAATTGAGTGAACTTAGAAGAATTCAAGTGCATGGAAAAATATAAAAGAATTAAAAAAATTCAAGATGAATTAATAAGAATTCAGGGTGAATCCCAAATCTCTTCAAATCTTTAAAACCCTATAAAATACTTTACTTATCTTGAATAAATTCTTTGAAATCCACTATAATATTATGAAATCCCGTGAAATTCTATAATTATATCTCCTGAGATCCTGGAAAATGTATTAAAATACATTGAGAGCTTTAAAATCCCTTAAAATCTTTTAAATCCTCGGAAATCTTATAAAATCAAAATCTTTTAAAATATCTTAAAACCTTATAGGCCCTGTCAAAGCGTTTCATAATCCATACCTTTCGAAATTCTAGACAATTGATTATCTTTAAATATTTCAAAAGCTTTAAAATCCCTTCAAATTAATGAAATTATTAAAAAATTCCTTGGAATCTTTTAAAATTCCCTAAAATATGGGAAATTAAAAAATCTTGAAAATGCATAAGAAGTAATAAAAATACCCTGAAATCTAAAAAAATCTCTTCAAATTATTGAAATCTGTTAACAAAATTTTCGAATTAATCCTTTTATTCGAAGCTGTTCAGGATTCGGCATCTCCGAAGGAACTATCATGTTCGGAGAGGTTTTCTTCGTCTCCTAGACCCTTCAGTGCCTCCAACGCTGCAATTTTTTCAACCAATATTATAAATGGAATAAAATCAATTATTTAAAAATTAGAAATTTTGCTTAAAATATTCATCCGTTAGATTATTTGTTCAAGTTCTGAAGCTTTGGAATTGAAGCAGTCCAATTTTTAACAAAAATCTGTAAATTGTTTATTTGCGAACAGATTCGGAATCGTCTTGTAAAATCAATTATACTTAAATGTTTAGTATTCGAAGTCGCACGATTGTTATCTGGGCACATTACTTGGCCCTGAAAAGGGCCGGTTTATATATTTACAGTTTCTTATCTGATTATTTTTACTTGTCTTCGTACATTGACCATTTTATTCCATTCTTTTCCATTGAATACCTTTTCATGTATGCATACATGCATGTATATATAATCGTACGCCCTCTTACCATGAGCAGTTGTAAAATAATGCCACTCAGCTTCAATATTAAAATCTTCCTTATGAAAAACCAAATTCACGATCCGGAATCTATTTTTAAAGTGTTGCTTAGCTCCGTCAGATAAATAAATCATTTTTGTTCTAGAACTCCATGAAATTCAGAAGCAAATGACAATGTGTGTGATCGTCTTATGTTTCAAAGAAAAACGATGGAATAGAACGGTCAATGTACGAAGACAAGTAAAAACAATCAGACACGGGTGCCCTGAGGTTAATTTTTTTCGAAAGTCTTGTCACTTCGAAAATCATTGCAGATCTAGATTCTAGATCATTTTTTACGTTCAAACACGCAATGAAGGAAATCGCAGATAGTGCCGTCTTTTTTTAAGGCCACTTTGAAAAAAAGTTGTTCACAAATTATAATACTTTTTAAGACACATGCATGATTTCAGCCCTTTTCGACGCCTATGAAGCGGGGCTAAAGCTCCACTTTTTACTCCCTAGGGAGTAAAAAGTACTTTTTACTCCCTAGGGACTGAAAAGTGACGTCAGAGACGAATAATGAAGATTATGCATCTATGAGCTTGCATTTTATGATTATCAGCCCACTCACAGTAAAAACTGAGAGGAAATTTTGGTTGCAGTTGATAGAATTTGGCGGTTATTTATGGAAAGTTACCATATATACCTGTAAAATGACCATAAAATACCGAAATTTTCCATAAATTTCCGGAAATTTATGGAAATTTGTAAAAATTAATTTTGCGTATTCCATGGTAAGTTAACATATTGACCTGTAAAATTACCATAAATTACTGGAATTTTCCATAAATTTCCGGAAATTTATGGAAAATTTCGGCGATTTATGGTAATTTTACAGGTATATATGCCCAGGTGCGAATTGACCGTTGGCCCACGGTCGGGCCAACCGTCGGACGGTCGGTCCAACTTTGCGCGCCACTGGTCGGGCCAACCAGCTAAATGATAACGGTCAACCGCCTTTGGATTCTCAAAGTCGGCCCGATATTTGGTCCCATATATGGGCCATCTTTTAAGATGATGTCGGCCCAACCCTGGACAACAATGTGGGGCCGACTTTGATTTTGAAGGTTCGTACTACACAGGTGGAAATACACAAAATAGGTATTCAAAAAATAAATAGTAATTGATTGCGAGTATTTTGACTATAAATGTTAATGGTCCTGCTTAGATTAAATACATATATTACATTTTTTTAAATTATATTACAAATAAAATGTCTAACCCTACGGGGATTCGAACCTACACCTATACCTGAATCTATCGCCTAGCAGTCGGGAGTCTTACCCATTACTCTATACCTGAAGAATTGAAAGTCAATGAAAAAACCATCCTCATAAGCTACAGCTCAAAGTAGTTAAAAACAATTTGTTAAATGTTTTTTCTCATTAATTTTTGTATTATTATGCAACATATATAATATGAATATAAATTATATAATATTTTAATAAATAATTCAAACCAATGCTATGTCGACGGTCGGGCCATCTATTGCCCAGAGTCGGACTGAACGTACTTTAACAGCTTTTTTTTAACAATGAACCAGCGTTTATCCGACGGTCGGCCCATATTTGGGCCACGGTTTGACCGACCGTCGGGTGCAACATGGTGACTTGTACAAGCCAATGTTATGCCGACGGTCGGGCCATCTCTTGTCCAGAGTCGGGCCGACCGTACTTTCACGGTTTTTTTTAACAATGAACCAGCGTTTATCCGACGGTCGGCCCATATTTGGGCCAAGGTTTGACCGACCGTCGGGTGCATCATGGTGACTTGTGGCTAACCGACTGCTGTATCAAGAGTTGGACCTACCGCATTCTTTCGGTCGTACCGACCAATCTGCCATAGTTTATCCGATCGTCGGCCCAACGTTGAGCCAGAAATGGGCCGACAGACGGCTTTTCGCCCACCGCCGATGTCGGTCGCCAACGTCGGTGAGACCATGGCAGCTTGAAAACACCTTAGTCGGCCCAACTCTAATTACCGTAGATCGGTTACTAAAGCAGGGCCCACTTCGGGCCGATGGTCAATCTCTGGCAGCCGACCGAATTTCGCACCTGGGTGGTAAATTTCCATAAATAACCGCCAAATTCTATTAACTGCAACCAAAATTTATTCTCAGTTTTTACTGTGAGTGGGCTGATAATCATAAAATGCAAGCTGATGAAATGCATAATCTTCATTATTCGTCTCTGACGTCACTTTTCAGTCCCTAGGGAGTAAAAAGTGGAGCTTTAGCCCCGCTGCATAGGCGTCGAAAAGGGCTGAAATCATGCATGTGTCTTAAAAAGTATTATAATTTGTGAACAATTTTTTTTCAAAGTGGCCTTAAAAAAAGACGGCACTATCTGCGATTTCCGTCATTGCGTGTTTGAACGTAAAAAATGATCTAGAATCTAGATCTGCAATGATTTTCGAAGTGACAAGACTTTCGAAAAAAATTAACCTCAGGGCACCCGTGCAGATGAGAAACTGCAAATATATAGAACGGCCCTTTTCAGGGCCAAGTGATGTACAAGAACGATTGCGCAACCTCCTCGTGGTGCACATTCGGTAACGCTAATGCCAACGGCACGCATAAACACTTAAATCAATGCTATATCTTCTGGATACTTTTAGTAGCACTACAAAATGTATGGCAGCTTGAATCAGAAATCAGCGACCCCGAAAACCTTTTATTGTATATACGACTCGTACTTTTATGACATAAGATAATTTTAATACTTTTCAGCGGCCATCTTGCATTTGCCATCTTGAAATTTTTGTTAAACTAATACAAAATTCGTAAGCAGCGACCAAGAAAACCCTTTATTGCATACTAGCCCTGGCGGACCGGCCGAACGCAAACATTGCGCTACAGCGTCACGGTAAAGTAATGGTAAAGTAATGCTAAAGTAATATGGCATTATAATTAATAAAGGAAACAAAATTAATATGTAAATTGTTGCAATTATAATAAAACGTTGAAATTTACATTAAATGGTCATGCCGTAATTGCAACAAGTTGCTTTCTCAGCGTTAAAAAATAAAAAAACAAAGTGGCTGTCATGCAAGTCGCGTCCCTGCAGACTGGCAACCCACTTAAAGCCACGTTAGCGGGTTGCAAATATGCAGGGGCCCGACTGCAATGACGGTCACTATGTTTTTTTATTTTTTAATGCTGCAAAAGCAACTTGTTGCAATGGCGGCATGACCGTTGAACGTAAATTTCAACGTTTAATTATAATTGCAACAGTTTACATATTAATTTTGTTTCCTTTATTAATTATAATGCCATATTACTTTACCATTACTTTAGCATTACTTTACCGTTACGCCCCTGGCGGACCGGCCGAACGCAAACATTACGCTACAGCGTAACGGTAAAGTAATGGTAAAGTAATGCTAAAGTAATATGGCATTATTATTAATAAAGGAAACAAAATTAATATGTAAATTGTTGCAATTATAATAAAACGTTAAAATTTACATTAAATGGTCATGCCGTAATTGCAACAAGTTGCTTTCTCAGCGTTAAAAAATAAAAAAACAAAGTGGCTGTCATTCAAGTCGGGTCCCTGCAGACTGGCAACCCACTTAAAGCCACGTTAGCGGGCTGCCAATATGCAGGGGCCCGTCTGCAATGACGGTCACTATGTTTTTTTATTTTTTAATGCTGCAAAAGCAACTTGTTGCAATTGCGGCATGACCGTTGAACGTAAATTTCAACGTTTTGTTATAATTGCAACAGTATACATATTAATTTTGTTTCCTTTATTAATTATAATGCCATATTACTTTACCATTACTTTAGCATTACTTTACCGTTACGCTGTAGCGTAATGTTTGTGTTCGGACGGTCCGCCAGGACCAGGGGCTGTAGCGTAATGTTTGCGTTCGGCCGGTCCGCCAGGGAAACTCGTACTTTTATGACATAAAATGATTTTTACACATTTCAGTGGCCATCTTGCATTCGCCATTTTAGAATTATTAAAAAAGAATACAAAATTCGTAATCAGCGACCACGAAAACCCTTTATTGCATACCCAACTCGTACTTTTATGACATAAAATGATTTTTGCACATTTCGGCAGCCATATTGGATTTGCCGTCTTGGAATTTTCAAAGAAGAATACAAAATTCGTAATCAGCAACCACAAAAACCCTTTATTGCATACCTAACTTGTACTTATATGACACAAAATGATTTTTACACATTTCAGCGGCCATCTTGGATTCGCCATATTAAAATTTTTTGAACAGATAGAAAATTCGTAATCAGCGACCCCAAAAACACTTGAAAAGTGAATTGCAAGAGTAAAAATTATGTTTTTGTAAGAATTAGATAAAAATAAGAGATTAAATTCAGAAGTTTTTTTCTTGTGGCGGCCATTGTTGGTCCACCATTTTTAAAATCATAAAGTACCATACGGCACTAAAAAGCATAAGCTTTGACGTAATTTGGAGCCCTATAGGGTCCATTTATCTCAAAAATTAAAGTGTGAGGAGGGGGTGGCTGGTTTCACGGAGAATGCCATATATATATATATATATATATATATATATATATGTATATATATATCTTTTTTTTTTTTTTTTTTTATATATATATATATACACATAAAAAAGTGAATGCGAATTAATTTTTATTTTGCTCTTCCGACCATCGCAGTTTTTTCTATTTAGTATGGGAAAAATTATAAATTCTTAGAATAAACATAGAAAGAATATCTTTACTATTGTTTTTTGTGAGCTTCACAGTCTTTCCTAGGGATTATAAAAACTTTCTTGTGGTATAAGTACAAGTATTTAATAATTTATTATTATATTCCAATTAACTTAGTAACTTCACAGTGTAATATAGTAGTAATTCTTGAAATTTTGACACTATATCCTGGCTTGCTATTGTATTATAGTAAAAATAAATATTCTAATATCAAATTTTACAAGCAAAAGTTTCTCCATGTATTTTAAGCTCCATGCCCATTTCTCATTATATGTCCCAGTGGTCTGTTCATTTAGTAGATTTTCAGATACATTTTATAAGATTAGCTGAGACTGCTGCATTTTGAACAGGCATAAGACTTGTATAACATTTAGACATTCTATAGATGTCACGGATAGCTTATCGATTTTCCTGTGTTCGAAGACTTCAAATTACACAAGTTTTATTTAATATTTTTCTTTTTACTTATCTTCAATTTTGAAAATTTTTAAATGTACTATGTAACTATTTCTGGTTAGAAAAGTTATAGAAGAGATTTTACACCTGTTTCACGTCCTCAAGATAATTTAATATGAATTAAATCTGTCCTCGCGCGGGCGCATTCTCTTCATGCGCGGCTCGCAAATTTGTGCACGTCTATCGGATATTGCGCTTCGCGCTCCATACTTCTTGCCTCGCGCCCAGCTTGGTTCACAGTATCATGCATATGATACTGTTCTCACCCGAATTCAGTTAAAACTAGTTTTAACTAGTTAAAAAGCGAAATTACCAGTCATTCATCAAATCTAGTTATAACTATTAATAACACGAAGTAACCAAAGCCTTTTGTATTAATCCGAAGATTTGTTTAATTCCATCTTATTTCATGTTATAAATGAATGTATCAGTTAAAACTAGATTCACCCAATTGTGCTTCTGAAAGAACTATGTTTTACCTATAGTATTCAGTGTGGTTCAAGATGTGAACAATCACTCTTCTGTGACCAGTCGCTAGCACGGGTTTTTTTTCAAGGGCGAGCTGGAAAAGTGGTTCGAGCTGTGAATGATGTTTAAAGTTTGCACTTGTAAAATAAATAATTTGGCCAGATGAGGAATAGTCAGAGAAGAATCATCAGAGTTAATTAGAATTACAAGTTTTATTCCATTTTTCGAAAACTTGGCAGTCTGAAACCATTTCAAAAAACACATAGATCACTCACTTGTATTTGTAGAGATTTGTGTAAGATCTTAAGTTCAATGTCTTTTTAGAGTCAATCATATTACTGATCAGAAATGATCGGACAACGAGTTGTCGTGATTCATTGCTGCTCGCACACTGTCTTTCTTATCAACACGCAAATTGAGAAATCACGTGACTTCAAGCATTCCTTTAAATACTGAGGAAATATAAAATAGGTTCTAGAAATTGCCGATGTAAATAAATTGTGTTATTTTCAATCGCAGAAAATCTCATGACGACGAAACATTACAACTTTAAACAACTGAATAATGCAGGTAAAACTAGTTCTTTCAAAAGCGCAATTGGGTGAATCTAGTTTTAACTTACATTTTCAGTTAAAACACCAAATCCGGTTGAAATTTAAAATTTCTTTGGGTTTTTACAGAAGCACTTGGTTACTCCGCGTTGTCACTACTATCGGCGAGAAAATTATAGGCATCTGGCTTTGAAGCTTTAAAGCTTGACAATTCAGCAAACAAAAATGCTACCGTAATAAGCGAATAGTCATTCGAAAGCTCAAAGCGTTCTACGTGAATGTGCTCAAAGACGTTAATGTAGAAAAATTGTTTCGCTTTGCAGACTGAGAAATGTAATAAAAAGTAAGGAATTCGGGCACATTTAGAAAAAGTCAAGTTTAGAGAATTTTTTTTATACAAGAAGCAATGAGAAAATTTAAAAAAAAATCGTGAATATGAAGAAAACATTTATGAACAAATTGCAGTTAACAAATTTGAAAAAAAATCTGCCCGCTTCGCGGGCACATTCTCATCGCGCGCTTCGCGCGCGGCTCGCTTCGCTCGCAAGTTTGAGCGCGCCTAGGGCGCGCGACTGTTGGATCTCGCGCTTCGCGCTCGATCATATATTTATCTCGCGCTTCGCGCTCGATTATGTATTCACCTCGCGCTACGCGCTCGGGCGTATTCACATCGCGCTTTACGCTCGATTCCTCTAGATCTTTGAACTTCGTGTTCGACTTCGATGAAAAGAAAAAGTTTATTTCTGAATATTAGAAAATTATCAAAACCTCTACATATGAAGCGATTGTTAAATTTGTTTTTATTTTAGACTGAAAAGGAAATTTATTTACTCAAGGTTCTATCGACCTTAAGGAACACATTCTCATCCAGATACTCGCGCTTCGCGCTCGATATTTGTTTTCAAATTCATTTGAACCTTCCGTTCCACGCTCGGTTCTGTGCACCGTATAATAGAAACAAAAAAGTTTGAGCGCACTTACGGCGCGCGATTTGGGCGTCGCGCTTCGCGATTTGTATTTGATTTCAAATCAAGAATAATTATATAAATTAAGCGACAAATTTTATTAGTTAAAATGTTATTTTAGATTTTCCGTTTTTCAAAAAAGTTATTTTTTCATTTTGAATATATTCTTACGACGAAAATGGATTTTTCCAAAGTTTTCCAAAAATTTGATTTCTTTTACTGTCAATGTTATTTTCACGAATAAAATAAAAACTACGCGTCCTATCGAAACATGATGAATAACAAATTTGTACCTCTTCTTTGAATGAACAAATGTTGTCTTGGTCATGTTTTTCGTAGCTTGTGTTATTCGTCTAAAAATTTATTTTTTCTATTTTCAATGCTGTTTTTTATTAATAAAACAAAAACTACGCGTCATATCAAAAAGTGAATAATAACAAATTTGTAGATCTTTTTTAGGTGCATAATTTTGGTCCAGTCATCTTTTGTCGTATCTTGAATAGTTTCACAGCAAAATGGAATTTTTGATTTCTCATTATTTTGTTGTGCGATCAGAATTTAAATTTTTTATTTTTTGAAAAATTCAAAAAGTTATTATGAAAATATTGTAAGGTGTTCAAAAATCAACGTTTTTCTTCTCTTGACTTTTTTTCATAACGTGCGTTTTTCGGCTTAAAATGTTCATTTTCGTTTGTTTTTTGGAATTTTGAAAATGCTATAACTCTGGTAATTTTTTTTTTATCTGAAAAAGTCATTAGGATATTTTTTTCCTCTTTTTGCTTACTACTAACAACCGTCCATAGAATTTCCAAATCTTCAAAAAAAGTGTTCTCAAAAATTTTCAAAATGTGCTCACTTTTTGAATTTTCATCCGAAATAGCTGGTTAACGAACTTGTTCTTTCTTTTTAGGCCCTAAAAAAGTGTGCCAAAGCACAACCCAATCTGATTATTTTTTCGAAAGTTATCGTGCCTACAGACAGACAGACAGACAGACAGACAGACAGACTGACAGACACCTTGGTAAAAACCTTTTTTTCTGGCTCAGGGGGTCTCAAAACGTGGAGATTTGATGAAAACCGACCAAGTCAAATTTTACATAAAACCAATACCTTCTCATTAGAATGAGAATGTAATAATAAAATTTGTTGCTTAAAATTACAAATATGTTCAACTATACTATCTTTAGTTCTATTTAAAGCGATTCAAACTCCAAACTGTATTGTATAAACTCTGTAATTATTTACAATCTCCAGGAAAGATGTAATTGTTTTGTTTTTTTCGTGAAAACCGCAATATTTTTAAACATTTTTTTTGTTGAGAAGCAACTGACAGAAAGCAGCGGGGGTGCCTGTTTTTGCTGCCAACCGCTGGTGCCTTTCTTTGACCCGTGCTTCTGAACTCCTATCCAGACTATCCCCTATCTTCTATCCCGCTGGTTTCTAACAATTACTTTGCAACGAAAAACATGTCCGAAAATATCAAGAATTCTTCATATTCCTGAATTTCCCCATTTCCTAAACTGTCCTAAACTGTTAAAATCTCTACTAAGGGTTGCCACAGCCTAACATACTTGAAAAAAGTGGAAAAAGTCAGTAATTTGAGCTAAAAAGTCACCTTTAGTAACTACTATTCATACAAAAATAGGTCTATAGTCCTATTCTAAAAAGTTCATTGAGTCGAAGTCGAAATATCGTAACGCCTATTCCCGCACTTCTGATTCGTTGCTCAAGTATCGATTTCGACAATCGATATTTACCGCGCGGCGATGCATGCGCAGTTGAGTAAGGGGCACGAATTGGGAACACTGCAGTGGATAAAGCGACAGTTGAGAAGTACGCGCACGTGTAGTGTTCTAAAGAGTTCAAGTGCTCGGAGAAATTCTCACGAGCATGAGAATATGCTCGACGTTTATGTGCTTTTAGAATTGAATGAGCATATTTGAGAATTTTGAATTAGGATTTAAACAATCGTATTTTCTACTTTCATTAATAATAATTAAATTGTTTAAATTTTGCGGGAAAATGCATCGCTTTAAATTCAACTCAAAACATTAATTTTTTATCAAAAAGACTCATTTTAAACAAATCACACGAAGTTTTATCTAAAAAAAAAAATCAATTTTCAACCAAAATTAGAACAGTTGAAATGTCAGAAAAATAAATGTTCAACAGAAAAAAAAATTTCAACAAGATATATTTTGTTTTTCATTGAAACAAATTATTTTTTAACAAAAAACGTAACAATTAAATTTTTAGTTGAGACAATCAATTTTCATTCAAAAAAATGAATTCTCAACAAAATAATTAAATCTGAAACTAAGAAAGATAAATTTACAAACCAAACATATAATATTTCAAATTTGCAGTTAGAGAAGAATATTTAAAAAAAAACGAGTTTTCAGTAAAATTAATTAATTTTTAACTGAAAATATAAATTTTCAAGCAAAAATGGAATCGTTATATCTTCAGTTGAAAAAAAAAAAAATAATTTTCAACTGAAAAGAAATTAACTTTCAACCAAAGAAATTAATTTTTAATCACAATGATGAATTTTTAAACCAAAATATTAAATTTTGACCAAATAGTAGACTTTTCAATCCAAAAGATGAATTTCCTATCAACAAAAAAAAACGGATTTTCAACTAAATAGTTTTTTTCAAATGAAAGAAATGAATTCTTAACCAAAAATATAATAGTTCAAGTGATTTTTCAACTAAAATGATGAATCTTCAATTTAAAAAATTTAATTTTGAACCAAATACATTGACTTTCAAAAAATAGTTCAATTTTCACCGAAAAAATTAATCTTCAATAAAATTAAAGTAAATTTTAAACGAAATAGTATAATTTTCAAGTAAGAAAAAAATGTGTTTTTTTGATAACAAAAAAATTATTTTTTAACGACATAATTCAATTTTAAACTAAAAAAGATAAATTTACAAACCGAAAATATAATATTTCAATTTTCAGTTACAGAAGTGTATTTAGAAAAAACGAGTTTTCAGCAAAATTAATTAATTTTCAACTAAAAATATAAATTTTCAATTCATATCTTCTGTTAAAAAAATTAATTTTTATCCAAAAAGAAACAAATTTCCAACCGAAGAAATTAATTTTCAATCACAATGATGAATTTTCAACCGAAAATATGAATTTTTGACCAAATAGTGGATTTTTCAACCCAAAACATGAATTTTCTCTATCAACAAATAAAAAAGAATTTTCAACCAAATAGTTGTCTTTTTAGCCAAAGAAATTAATTCTTTAAAAAATAGATTCATTAAATTTCCTACTGAACATATAATTTTTTAACGAAAAAGATTATATTTCTATCAAAAAAAGTAGATTTGCCACAAAAAGTGGAATAGTTAAAGTGAATTTTCAACTAAAATGATGAATCTTCAATTTAAAAAAATTTAATTTTCAACCAAATACATGAATTTCAAACTAAAAATATAAATTTCCCACCAAAAATAATGTAGGATAATTTTCAGGTCCTAAAATAAATTTTCAAACAAAAAACAAACGAATTGTCGACAAAACGGTAAAATTTTCAACCAAAAAGGTGAAATTTCAACTAATGAGAGTACTCTTCTACCAAAAAAGACGGATTTTCAACAAATAGTCAAATTTTAACCAAAAACAGATA
This sequence comes from Andricus quercusramuli, assembly GCA_932178445.1. Taxonomy (NCBI): domain Eukaryota; kingdom Metazoa; phylum Arthropoda; class Insecta; order Hymenoptera; family Cynipidae; genus Andricus; species Andricus quercusramuli. Next base: position 113,503 of record CAKNXH010057781.1, read on the forward strand.
AATTTTCAACTAAAAATAGAATACCTATTTAAATTTTCAGTAAAAATATTAATTTCCAATAAAATTTAAGTAAATTTTCAACGAAATAGTATAATTTTTAACCAAGAAGACTACATTTTTATCAAAAAAGATAAATTCTCGACAAAAAATGGAACAGTTATATTTCCAGCTTAAAAAATTAATTATAAATAAGAAAAAAAACAAATTTCCAATCAAAACGATCAATTTTCAACCGATGAATTAGTCACCAAAAAAATGAAATATTCTCCCACAAAATTTGAATTTTCAACAAAATACAGGAATTTTTAAAATTTCAATCTTCAACTTAAGAAGGTAAATTTTAAACCAAACATGTACGAGTTGAATTTTCAGTTAAAACAATTAATTATCATCTAGGAAACATTATTGTCAACAAAAGAATTAAATTTTCAACAAAAGAATCATCAACCGAATGAATAAATTTTTAACAAAGTAGTTCCACTTTCAACTAAGTAGTTGAATTTTCTACCAAAAAAGATGAATTCTCAACGAAAAACGTGATATATTATATTTCAACCACAAAAAGGATTTTGATTTTATACCAAAAATAGTTGAATTCAAACGAAAAACATGGATTTTCTACAAAATGGTTTGAATCCTCAACCAAAACAGATTAATTTTCAACCAAATAGTGGCGATTTTTAACCATAATAATAAAATTAATTTCAACTTCAATTTATCTAAAATTAACTAAATCTCTCAGTTTTTTCCTGGCATTCTCTGACTTTCTGGAATTACCTGACGAGTAGCAACTCTGTAATTCAAAAAAAGTATATATTCATTTCACTGTAGAATGTTTTTGTAAAAATATATGTATTAATTATGATATATATTTGTTTAAGCAATAAATGCTTCAAATTCTCTTAAATGCTCTGTTTGAGCGTGAATGCTGAGCATATTCTCGGGAGCATTTGCTCAACATAAATTCTTGAGCATTTAAGAACTCTACGCACGTGTCGTTGTGATGGAGTGCAAAATTTAGGAACTAAGTTTCCATCGCGCATGACTAAACATGGCTGATATGGTGGGAAAATTTAAATTAGTTTGCGGTTTACCACAATATTATAAGGGCAGAATAAAGTTATATAAATGTTATATGATAGCAACAAAATAAGAAATTGGAACTAAAAGCAATATCTCTCTCTGTCTTGAAGCAAAAGGAATGCAAAACTTAAGATTAAACGCAGCTTTAGGTCATCGGTATTTTTAGACCAAAATATGAGTCACAGAACTATTTTTAGTATCTTTTATGACATTAAGGGCATGCTCTCCGGTGATCACGTGACCAAAACAGTTCTTGGTTATGAAACTTTTTTTGGTGTTCACCATGTCCAAACGCAATGATGTATTGCTCTCAAAATTTGGAATATAGAAAATGAGACAATAAATTGCGTTTGTATATTTAGTTTCAGTAATAATTTTGAAAAAAACTTTCCATGTAAAAAATAAATGTGGAAAATTTCATAACCGAGTTTGGTTATGTGATCTCTACTTTACCGACGTTGAAATGCTCCAACAATAATGACAGGTTAGGTGTGTGCAGATACATATTTTTTGATTTGCAATGAATGTGCACGATAACGTTGCAACGAATGTGCAACGAATGTGAATGGTAATAATTTTGAAAAAAATTCCATGTAAAAAATAAATGTGTAAAAATATTTTCATTTTTTTTGGTGCTCACTACGTCCACACGGATTGAGATATCGTGTTTAGAATTTGAAAGATTGAATAAAAAGCACTAGAGAACGTTTGTACACATCAATATGTTTATAATTTCAAGGAAATTTCATTTATAAATTGATAGAATACCATTCGAGTTGCAGCACGTGCAGGTAATTTTTGGTTTGATGCATTTCAGATTTTCTGATTCACGTATGTTGATAACTGACACAAATTTTGGATTAAGTCGTCTGAACATTATAAAAATAATATAAACAATAACACTTGCACATTCATTGCAAATAAAAAAATAATTATCTGCACACACGTAACCTGTCATTATTTTTGGAACATTTCAACGTCGGTAAAGTAGAGATCACATAACCAAGCCCGGTTATGAAATTTTCCACATTTATTTTTTACATGGAACATTTTTTTCAAAATTATTACTGAAACTAAATATACAAACGCAATTTATTGACTCATTATCTTTATTCCAAATTTTGAGAGCAATACATCATTGCGTTTGGACATGGTGAACACCAAAAAAAGTTTCATAACCAAAAGGACTGTTTTGGTCACGTGATCACCGGAGAGCATGCCCTTAAGGCGCCAACGAGACGAATGTAAAACGCAGTAAGCATGGACTTTGGACTTTCACTGTTTATAAATGTCAATCATCAAATGACTCATTTTGCGACTTATATCTAGTAGGTGGAGCCATATGACCTACTTTATAATTGGTAAAAGGGACATAAAACTCTATGACGTCAGCAATTTGATTGGCTGGGGGCCTAGAGTAGGGGTATTACTCCGCCCAAAACGTAGTTAAAAACGCCAGATTTTTGTATCTCCGGACCGCAATTATTACTTTAAACCTGCGACAGTCAATTTGATAAATTGGACTTAGATTAGTTTTTGAGACTATGAGATTTGATCAAATCCGAAATAGAAACTTTAAATTGTTAAACGCGAAGCGCGTCGTCGCGTTCGGCTTTTGCTGATTTGTATACATTATAGAATTAATTGCGAACTGCAAATTGTTTAAAAAATAACTAAATTGTTTATAGTGCTTAATGGATTTAGTGCATATAGTGCAAAACAATTAAAGATTTTATAACTTAATCTTAATGTGTCAAACAATATACTTATGAAGTGACCAGTTCAAATTGTGTTCTAATTTCAAAACCTTATTGTTCTCCCAGTTATGATTTTAATCATTCAATGGCAGCAACGAATTCCACTTTTCAACCAATCAGCGTCAGGCTACAACAGAATCTAATTCTACTGCAGCGCCAGGGATGTAACAGTCGTTTAAACAAGCGTCTAGGGATACGCCTGCAAACTTTACTTCCTGATTGCGCGCTTGCGCGTGACTATGGCGCCGATTTCAAAAGCTTGGCTCACCTCCTCTATCGGTGCCCTTAGCTTGCGTCCAGCAGGTTTATAAATATATGTCACATAATTTATGGAATACATTAATTGCAATTTTCAATCATGAAATGTGCGATTATAGTAACAGCTTGCATGAAAAAAAATGAAATTAATGAAACCTTTCAAAATTCAAATATGATTAACAAGTTTGAAAAAAATACAAAGATAAGATTTTACTTTGTTTGAAAATGCAACTCCTTGGTTGAAAAGTGAACAGCTTTTTTTTAATTTACTTTTTTGGAGATGAAACTCAATGTTTTTAACAGAAAATTTATCTGTTAGGCTGAAAATTAACATTTCTTGAAATTTCATATTTTTGGGTAGAAAATTCAAACAATTTATTAGAAATTCAACTGTTTTCTAGGAGATTCGTTGTTTTTTTTTTATCGAAAATTAAACTATTCAATGGCATTCACAGGTATTGCTGCGATATTACTTCCTCATAGAAAAACTGTACATAAGACTTTCGGTATGCCAGTTCCTCTGTTCTCCGATTCTGTTTCACGTATAAAAAGCCAATCTAAAGATGCACAATACTTGTGACAAGTTGATGTGCTTATTTGGTACGAAGCTCCAATGGCCCCTAGGTATGCTTTGGAATTGACAGATCGTACACTACGTGATTTTATGAATGTTGATTTGCCATTTGGTGGGAAAATTATGATTCTAGGAGAAGATTTTAGACAATTAATGCCTGTAAGAACTGATGCAACTCGCAGTGAGTTGGTAAACTTATTAATTAAATTCAGTTCATTTTCGAAAAATTTTTTCTTATTGTCATTGACAGAGAATATACGTACTCTGCCTGGGCAACAAGAATTTGCTAGGTATTTATTGTCCGTTGGAGATGGCAGTTCAATAAGAATATACAAGAACGAAGATTTAGAGATATATCAAAGATAGCTATATTGTCAGCACGAAATGTTGATGTCGAGGAAATCAATTCCAGAGTAGTTAAGCTATTAGACAAAAATACAGAACGACTTTATACCAGTGTTGATAGTGTTGAAAACTGTGATAATGGGGATATCAACAACGCAATACTGCCAGAATATTTAAACACATTGAATCCACCAAATATTCCACCGCATGAATTAAGATTAAGAATTAATTGCATTGTCATGCTGATTCGTAACCTTAGTATTGACGAAGGTCTTTGTAACGGGACGCGCTTGCAATTACTAGAGCTTGCAAATACTCTTTTGCGATGTAGAATTTTAACAGGGACAAACTTTCGATAACATCGGAGTAGATCTTCGCAAAGATGTATTTGATCATGGACAATTGTATGTGGCGTTTTCGCGAGTTAGGTCTGGGCAAGCATTACGGATTTTCTTAGGAGAACAACGCCAAAGTGATTTGGTTAAAAATTATGTGTTCACAGAATTGTTTAAATAGATTATAGTTTGAATACGATATACATAGCAATAATATTGAATTTATTTAATTATTATTACACTATTTTTTCATGATTTTTAGGCATATGTACTTTTATAAGAATCTTAAATAATTGAAAAACTTTAATCATCAGATAGAATTTTCAAAACTGTCTTTCACGATGATTCATTATAATAAATTTAAATTTAAAATTTAAAGATTTTTCGGGTTTCAATCGTGTGCGAAACTATGAATGTTGCCGACGTTTCGTGAACATTGCAGTTCACTTCTTCAGGGCTGAACTGAAACTGAAGTTTCAGGTTATGTTGTTCTTATATATGTATTCTCTACGATGCCTGTGATTGGCCAGAGTGCCCCATGGTGGGGACTGCTTGAACTTGATTGGCCAATCAAGTCTTTTTTAAAAAACCCGGGAGGACGGAAAGCCAAATCGGATTGGTATTATATCCATTGTCCCTATTGATGTTATTAGGGTGTTTCAAGATTTCGATTGCTTCTCTATGTTTTCTTGGAAATTTATTGTACGTTTTGGCAATGACGGTTGTTTTGTCAAATAAAATACTATGTCCTGTTTTGATATGATGCTCAGCTACTGCTGATTGTGTGAAATGTTTTAGCCTAA
>CAKNXH010057782.1:0-49139 GCA_932178445.1 Andricus quercusramuli
ACCTCGTGGGTATAGACCCACGAGGTCTCAACTCCACGTTCCGGCGAACAAAATTCCGGCTTGCTAATAATTGGGAGCGACTGAAACGCTCGTTTAAAGTCAAGGAGCCCAAATGAAGTGGGATTTTCATTCATCAAATTAATTTAAATTTCAAAAAGGTGTTACTCGTCATGCACTTTTCCCAATCCAGGCATAATGTCGTGGCTGACTAGTTTGGAGCAGCGCTAGACACAATAGATCCTCTTTCAACCCGTCACCATACGGGATATTGAAGATCCTAGCGCAAAACCTTGAAATTAGTTTTAAACAATGCGTCATTAGCGTGGAAAGGAAGCAAGTGGAAATTGTTTTCCTGTAAAGTGTTATGTGAAATCGGAAGGACCAGGTTGAATTTTTAACTCGTTGCCATACGGGAACTCATTCAATGGAGTCACAGGTAATAAAGAGAGATAAACTTTGAAAAAAGCGGTCTATTGACAAATAAGATAAATTCGACCCTAAAATACGGTACGATAAATTGGAGTTGATTGACCACGAAAATGTAAAAGCAATTCGATTTTCGCTTCTGTGAGCTCACGTCTCATGAAAAGTTCTAAATAATCGAATTTTAATTTTCAAATGAAGACTTTCGAAATTAGAGCAATTGTGGACACTGGATTAAGGGAGAGCCATATTTCTAAAGAATTCCTATTAGAAAATTATTTCAAAATGCAGGGTTTGAAACTGGAAAAGAGTGAAGTCAATTTCAAAGCTAAGGGGGAACCTCATGTAGTTGATATTGTTTCCTTTATGATTGTAGTGAATAATCGGGTATTTCATTTCAGGTTTATTGTCCTCACAGGATTGGTGCCGATGTGCATACTCGGGACCAATTCCCTAGCCAGGACAAATTAAATCATCGAAAAGTCCCAATCCTTATGGATTAATTTCATAAGCGGGCCATTCGATGCACCTAAAGTTAGAAACATTTATCGTTTTAATTAAAAAGTTCAGCTGTTCTAATAAATCCAGGCTTCACAGAATAAAAAAATAATGCTCATATAAACGAATAATGTTACAACTGGTACCCCTGGTTGGACACAGAAGATCTTAAAAGAAAGCAGAATCGCGAATTTTCGTCGATCGATACCGCGAAATAAATGAGAATATAAGAATTAGAAAGCAGGTGCGCCGCGTCACCAAACATTGCGTAATTTCTCGACTCGTGTGTATTACAGGATCGTTGTATCTGACCGCAGAGGGGTCGTAGAATCATAAGAGAACGACATTAAATTTGGTTGACATTATCGCGCTATGAATAAAACTCATTAACTTTTTCGAATTGAATAATAATGAGTAAGCTAACCGATCTTATTGAGCCACAAATAGAATCGATTAGCTCACTGAAAAAGGAAAATAAATACATCCAACACTGTATGTAGATTCTATCGTAGAAATAAGGCGGAATAAATAATTTGAATTTGAATTTGAATTTATTGAGAAAGAAAGCTCACAGGGCTACAAAGCACCTTTAGGAGCTAAACAGAGTATACACATAGAACAATGTACAAAGATGTAGAGATATATAAATATATAGATATAGAATCTAGAGTGTAGTGTACATATTTTTAGAACCCCGATTTAATATTAAAAATGTACATTTAACGACATTATCGGTTATATAAAAAAGTAAGTAACTACATGTAAGTATATGCTGTAAGAAGTTACTACAATCTTATATTAAGATGGTACTGTTGGTAAACTTATCTTAAGATATAATTAGACAAAAGAAAAAAGAATATCATTAGCACACCTCATAATAGAAAAAACATAAATGAATAAAAAAAATAGTAATGGTAATGGAAATAGAACTGAATATAGTAGAGAGAGAAAACAAGATACAGGCTAAGTCCACAGAGTTATATCAAATAAAGGTATACCCATAGATTTGAGAAATTCAGAGAACATCTTTTTAAATGTAAATACTGTGGGCGCATTACGAATATTATTGGGCAGTTTATTCCAAAGCCGCCTCCCTCTAATTACAAAAGATTTTTGCATTAAACATGTTCTATGAGCAGGTATTGCCAGGATACGACCTCTATCGCGCAGCCCAGGCCGACCTGGACGGTTCAGATTCTCCCACAAAAACAATTCCAATAAATATACAGGCTTTTCATTTTTAAAGATCATGTACAGCAAATTACCCATAAAATATTGTCTTCTCTTGGCAACTGTCATAAAGCCAGCTCTTTCCATATACTCAGAAATATGATCGAATTTGGACAAGTTATATATAAAACGGATGCAGGCATTGAAAGCAAGTTCAAGTTTGCAATTAAGGTCATCAGAGATTCCATCATATACCACACACCCATAATCAAAATAAGGAAGAATCAAGGCTTTTACAAGATGGATTCGCGTAGCTGTAGGCAAAGAGTCCCTACTCCGACTTAGCTGTTGTAAAGTTCTGAAGGTTTTGCGAGATATAAGTTCAACATGCTCTTTCCATGAAAGAGTCCTGTTGAATATCAAGCCAAGATCATTAACTGAATCAGAGAAGTCAATAGCAAGACCGTTCAAGTACAAAGGTGGGAGGGAATCTAGGACCTTTGATGGATTATGAATGGAGGATCCAACTAGCAAAGCACATGTTTTCTGAGTATTGAGTTTCAAACCATTAGATACAACCCAGTTGTAGACGTTATTAATATCTTCCTGAACCATTTGAAGTAGGTCCCTAAGGGTACAAAGAGGCCCAGAAAGATATATTTTGCTATCATCAGCAGAAAGGTGATATTTACAGTAGCGCAAGACAGCTGAAAAGTTGCAAGCGAACACATTAAACAATTTGGGGCCAAGTATTGAGCCCTGGGGAACCCCACTCTTCACTTCATTCCAGTCAGAGCGAAGACCATCACTGTTTGCTGCACATTGCGAGCGATTACTTAAGTAAGACTTAAACCAATTTATGGCACTGTTAGAAATATTAAGGTTTTTTAATTTTTGGATTAAAAGGTCATGGTTTACCAACTCGAACGCTTTGGAAAGATAAAAAAAAAACAACAATCGTTACTTCATTTTTATCTATTGCAGCTTTCAAATCAGCACTAAATTTAAGGGAAGCAGTGATGGTACTACGCTCCCTCCGGAATCCAGACTGGAAAGGGTCAAGCAGGTTATGTTTATCCAAATATTCAGTTAGCTGGTTATCCACTAATTTCTCAAGAGGCTTGGCTAATGCACTAAGGATAGAAATAGGACGAAAATCTGTTAGAGTTGAAGGGTTTGTAATCTTAGGAACAGGGCGAATCAAAGCTTGTTTCCATATATTGGGGAAAATCCCAAGCTGTAGAGAACAATTGTAAATGTGAAGTAGAACAGGAAGTATCACACGGAGAGAAAGTTTAACCATTTTAATAGAGATACCATCGATACCGATAGCTCCTGAGGTTATCTTGGCAATTACTGGAAGCAGAGAGTCACCCCAATATAAGAGAAGTAAAAGTTAGCATCATCAAAGGGAGGCAATTCACTGGATAACAGAGTAGTATCAATTGGTAAAGGCTCAATCAGGAAACGATTCATGAAGTCATTTACCGGGTAGTTCTGATCAAAGGTTTGACTCTGAGAGGGAATAATACCAAGCCGCCGAAGGACCTTTCAGATATTTTCATCCCTATTCTTGTTAACAATTGCATTATTGATATATTTATTTTTAGAGTCCCTTATCTTAGTTTGAACCAGATTCCTAAGGATACGGAATTCCTTCCATCGTGCCGGGTCATTAGTCCTCCTAGCCTGAGAGTACTTTCTGTCTCTTTCCCTTCTGAGACTTTTAATCTCTTTCGATATCCACGGACAAGTTTTTTTCCCCGCCTGAAAATCATGTACTGGGGCTACTACATCAAATGTTGAAATTAATATATTATTGAGTTTTTCTACCTTTGAATTTAAATTTCTTTCAGAAAATACACTCCTCCAGTCAGCTTCAGAGAGCAGAGTGAACAATCTATCCTCATCAACTTTACTTAGGTTTCTGAATTTTTTAAAACACGGGGCGACATTTATACTTGAATTGAAATTGTAATGTATTTGAATAAGATCATGGTTGGACAGGAAGGGAACTGGGTGTTGAGAATAATTTTGTACTCTAGTAAGATCTTCCACAGCCATAAGGTCAATCCATGTACTAGACATTCCAGAGTGGTGCGTAGATCCATGTGGTACTATAGATAAACCAGCTGAATTGACCAAAGACGTAAGGTATTGGGATTGGTTGGAGCGAATATTTAAGTTAGTATTGAAATCCCCTGCAATTACAACATTATTATAATTAAGCGTGTAATTAAAAAGCTCCGTCTCAAATTCATTACCGAAACCAGCATTGGTTGGTTTATATACAACCCCAAAAAGTAAACGTTCACGAGATAGAGAGAGAGATCAATAAATAAAAATTCAGTGGCCGGGACAGTGGTTTCAGTACTGACGTGTAGGATCTTACACTTAAAATCATTATGGACATATACGCAGACCCCACCACCTCTACGAGACACCCTGTCTTTTCTGAAAAGTGAGTAATTATTAAGGTTGATATTTGAGGAATCAAATTGAGGCTTGAGCCAAGTTTCAGATACAGCTATAATATGAAAGGGTCTCTGACGAAAATAATCAGCAAACTCGTCAAAATGAGCAGGCAGGGATTGAGCATTGACGTGACATATATTAAGAAAGGCCATTAAATCTTACAAGAGGGAGACAATACCATATATAGGGCAACTTACAAAAAAGAGCCCTGCAATAAAAGGTGATTAGCGTAAAAACCTTCCAGTTCCGTAGAGCAGACCACATGTTGGAAACAATAATGTTTAGAATGCAGGTGTGAAATGGGTTGTACCAGATATGATAATAACATATAGAGAAGAGTACCAAAAAGTGTACATAAGGAGTGTATCTAAGCAAGGATAAAAGACGAGAAGTTAAGACTTTTCCTGACTGGAGCATCGTAATCTTATCAGCAGAGTGAATTAATATAATAAGTAAGCATAAGAGAATCACGAGAAAAATTAAGTAATCTAACGCTCGAAAGTGAAGCATAATCAAAATAAAAAAGATAAACTTTATGATAGTTGCCAAATTTCTAACGACAGCATTAAAACAATATAGAATATGTAGAGTTATAAAATAAATAAAGTTAATAACCATCAGTATGCGAAATAAAATTACTGCAAACCATATTCTCCACGATGCCAATTGGGAATATTTTCTTCTTATGTCGAAATTAATGTAGAGAATCCAAATCCCGAACGTGAGCAAGAAAAATTCTCGGCGCACCATCAGATTTCCGGCAAAAAATCTTGCCCCCAGCAATCCACAGGTATTTTATTTTGTTTTTTCTTCTTAGTTCCAACGCGGCGCTGTAGATCTGCCGATTGGACTTAGTGAGCGACTCCCTGATGTATAAGGCTCGATCTTCGCTCCAACCGATAAGTTTAGTCGAAAGACCACGCTTTCTTTTACCAAGTTCCAGAAAGGTCTTACAGGTAGCTTGTGAGTTAAAAGTAACTATTACTATAGTCACTATCACTATAGGTGGAAGCGAAGGTCTAGCAGCAGTGTAATTTGCAGATTTGAGCCTATATACTGTTATCAGATCCGCCTTAGTGAGGGGTACCTCCAAGGTAGAACCGATTTGACAGATGACAGCTGAAAGGTCCTCCCCCTCTTTCTCTGGCAAACCATGGATCTCTGAAGTCTCGGAGAGATTGCAAATTCTTTGACGACGCAAGAATTTTGTTGACTTCAGACACATTGGAAGCGGTAGTTTCCTCCAGTACAGAAATGCGCTTAGCATTATTGATGATATCATCCTTTATTTCCTTAATAGAGGTGTCAAGAGATTTATTGAAGGTGGTCTGATCATACTTGAATGATTCAAACAATGCTTTCATCTGTAACAGACCCGCCTCATGACATTTCGTGACCGCTTCGACAATAGCTGCCTCGACTCCAGGCACCAGAACCACTGATGCTGCACCTGAGTTACTTCCGGTATCGTCAGCTGTTGAGGAAGTGTTGGACAGTTTTCGAACATGTCGAGAATTAGAAGAATTTTCCGACGCAGTGGTCACAGAGCAGCTGGAACAATACCAAACCTTCTCCTTTTTTTGAATTCTCGAGAGATCTTTACTCGGCAGGTTCATGCAATTCAGGTGCGCCAGGGCACCACACTTTCCACAAGCAAGTGAGTCAGCGACCCCTCGCGTGATCAATTCCTTACACACTGAACAGGCCACCATCTTGAACTTCCAATGTCCACAAAAATAACTAGGAAACACAAAATTAACTGTTTTCTGACTGAAACCCACTCAGAAATGCAAGACAATGGAAACTTCAGCACTAAGCACAACCCGTAAGCAAGTTATAAAGTCATACACTCACATGAAAACAAAGCAATTAACCGAAATGTGTACGGCGCGACACGAAGCGCGTCTTCTACCAACGACCAGGGCCGTATCTCTAATTGCCGTATCTATATTTCTAATTGAACCTAAATAAAAGCTTTTAATGCGAATTAACAATTTAATTCAAACCTAGCTTTTGAGGAATTAATATTGAACTTCAGAATTCAAGAATTAAACACTTTTTTTTCGATAAATAGAAATCTTTGGCAAAAATGGCTGATAAAGAAACAAAAGAAAACAATCCTCAAAAACATTAAACGAGGAAGATTAAACTATCAAAGTACATTTTGAAAATAGCAATAAAACATCGCTCAATGGATCAACAGATGAATCTAATTTCGAAGATTCACAACTTATTAGTGAGCATGGTTTGAACAAAGATCGGCCCGAAAATACTGGTCGATTCGAACGTCAACCTTAGCAATAATCCGACTAATCCCTTGTTCTATTTAAATGGCCGAACGCGAATAATGTAAACAGAATAAATATGCGGTCAGCTTCCCCATACTCATGGGGGTAGAGAATGTATTAGATAAAACAAAAAAATTACTAGAAGACGTTTATAAGACATTTACTAGAAACATTGAAATCCATGCTTCCATGCAAATAAACTATGCGAGAAGTCAGAAAGTGCGTCTGGAATTAGACAATATGGTAGATTCTTTTACTATAACTTCTACAAAAAATAGAGAGTCGTGTAGACAACCAACGAGAAAGGTGCGAAGCGCAAGGAATATATTCAGAAGAAAATATTACAGATTTTGAAAAAAATTCGACATGTTAAAAAAGATTACGGAAGAAATAAATGAAGATCAAGAATATTTCGTTGTAGACATTATGCAAAACAGAAGGCGCTTAGATGTCTTAGGGCCGATTTCACCAACTCTGATTAAGATATTAATCAATATGCAGATGAAAGAAAGTATGAAGCCAAAATATCTTTGATGAGGCGTCCGTAAAGTGTAAATTGTGTTTCAATAACCTCACTTGTCTTACCTACAGTTCCTTTCACATCATTGGAAGAGATAATTCGTTTTTAAAAACAATGCCTATGTAAAATATATAATTTAACGAAATAAGAATTGAGTCGCAAAAATTCATTTTGCAGTGCTGAAAATGAATATTTAACCAATGTAACCTCGCAGTGCCCATCATGAAGCTTCCTTCTTGTATGTTTTTCACATACGCATAAAATATTTCTGAGCGTCTTTAAATAATCACTATTAATGTCTTTATAATTTACATTATTATTTTTTGAACTGAAATGGGGATGGAAATTTGTAACATTATTTTAATACATTACATCCACGCAAAATTATCTCACTTCTTGACAAAAAAGACTTCTGCTGGGTGTCACATGACTTGGCTAATATCGTCAGCTTGTACAGTGCGCGCGTAAGAAACTTAAGTGTTCTTATTGTAGCGGCCAATCAGAATCGCCGTTACAAGAGAATATCAGAGTTACCACGAAAAGGGTATATGATTAGCTAATCAGAGTTAAAATGTCCATGGTGGAGGCTTCCGGTTCGGGTATGGAGACGAGTAGACGTGCATGAGATCGGTGAAGCATTTTGGGAGGATAAAGACGGTAAAGAGAGTAGTAGGGTACTGGTGAAGTGAAGAGAATGGAGAGGAAGTGGTTGGAAAAATATGAAAGTGAATGTGTGGATCTGGAATCTGTGGAGAAGGTGTAAGGAGCAAAGTAAAAATTAGCATGTGTCAGTTTGGAGGTTACGGTTCGAACCGGAAGGACAAGGAGAAGAGGTACTGAGGGCTTGCGTGGAGAGAGCGTCAGCCGTGATGAAAAGGTAGCTTTACTACAGCGGTGATTGCAGTGGTGGAGAAGAAGAGAGAGTGAAAGAGAAGTCACAGCGGGCAAGAAGAGTGAGAAAGTATGCAGAGAGACAGTGTTGTTAGCAACAGCTGAACAGCGAGATGAGTGGTAACTGAGAGAAAAGGAAAATGGAGGCTTGGTGGGAGGTATGCTGATGTTAAGGACAGCGGAGAACAGAGCCGAAATTCTGAGAGGAAGCGGTAATTCGAAAGGCTCGGGATTGTAGGTGGAAGAGGACTCAACGGAAAGAGAGGAAATGATACGGGAATGGCTGAAGAAGGCGAAGGCGAGGCTTGAGCGCGCTTGTGTAAGAGTGTTAACAAAGAAACTCACGGCCAAGGTGGGAGAAACAATTTGGAGCTGGAACGAGGAGAGGGGGCGCATGGTAGTTGTCAGCACGGAAGAAAAAGATGGAGAGGATAAGAAAGACGAGAAGGAGAAGAAGGGATACATGGTGAAGGTCAGCACGGAGGGAAAAGGAGGAGAAGAAGATAAGAAAAACGAAGAGACGGAGAAGGAGAAAGCAAAGGACAGAGAGGAATAGTGAAATGTGAAGTGTGGTGGCGTAGGGGATGAATAGGGGGTAAGAGAGAAATGTGAAAAGGAGAGGAATGTAGAGGAGGTTATTTTTTGCTGAGCGGCTTTGTTTTTTATGCAGGAAATTTTCGTGCTGGAAATTTCGTTGTGTTTTGGAAGGTGGGAGAAACGTAATTGTAAGGAGTGAGAAGAATGAGAGGGAAAGAGTATAAAGAAGTAAGATAGGACATGAGTGTGGAGAGGATGCACAATATTGTTACAGGGTTATGAACTGTGAATTATAGATCATCAGAGGAAGGGAGATGAAATTGAGGAGAAATGGGCAATTTTGTGATTTTGCAAGTACAGGTGTTGTGATGGATAAAGAGGGTGGACACAGGAAAATATTGTTAAATGGTAAGAGAGAGAGAGCTTCCGTTTTCGCTTGCATAGTTTTAGGTTACTTGTATGTATTGGTTTATGAAGACTCCAAAACCCGTAAAATGGTGGAGTATAATAAAGACAACGAACGAAATGTCCATGGTGGAAGGCATTACAATTTAATCATGATTAAAGCCTCATTTAAAGAAGAATCATGATTAGCTCATAATTTATATAATCATTGATTAGCCTTATTTAATCTATACTTTGCGTTCCAACATTCCTTTAATCACGATTAAGTGAAGATAATCACGGGTCAACTTTACCGCCCAATAATGGCTGGTTAACGACGTTAATCGGCGATTAACGCTGGTTGTCCGTAAAGTGTAAATTGTGTTCCAATAACCTCACTTGTCTTACCTACAGTTTCTTTCACATCATTGGAAGAGATAATTCGTTTTTAAAAACAATGCCTATGTAAAATATATAAGTTAGCAAAATAAGAATTCAGTCGCATAAATTCATTTTGCAGTGCTGAAAATGAATATTTAACCAATGTAACCTCACAGTGCGCATCATGAAGCTTCCTTCTTGTATGTTTTTCACATATGCATCAAATATTTCTGACCGTCTTTAAATAATCACTATGAATGCCTTTATAATTTACATTTTTATTTTTTGAACTGAAATGGGGATGGAAATTTGTAACATTATTTTAATACATTACATCCACGCAAAATTATTTCACTTCTTGACATAAAAGACTTCTTCTGGGTGTCACATGACTTGGTTAATATCGTCAGCTTGTACCGTGCGCGCGCAAGAAACGTAAGAGTTCTTCTTGTAGCGGCCAATCAGAATCGCCGTTTAAAGGGAATATCAGAGTTACCACAAAAAGGGTATATTATTAGCTACTCCGAGTTTAAATGCCCATGGTGGAACGCATTACAATTTAATCATGATTAAAGCCTCGAATAAAGAATGATCATGATCAGCTAATCATGTATTTAATCAGAGTTGGTGAAATCGGCCCTTAGAAGTTCACATGGGAAAAGCAAGAGCCATGGATGTTAGGGCGTACGATTTTCATTATTGTAATAGAATCATGTTTGATAGGTATGGCGAGAGAGTGGTGGAGTATGGTACGCGAGCACATCAGTGATAATATTATATCATTTAAAACAAAGTTCAGAAAAAAGTTGTGGACCGATAATATCGACCTGCAATATGGTTACTATAAACAGGGCCGCGTTTATCATTAGAAATATGAAAACTTGCAAAGAATTCATTGAGTTCTTAGAATCATTGGACCAAGCAGGGCCACTGAACTATCGCGAACAGTATTCACCACGTGTTAATTCGGCATATAATCAAAATTATTATGAGGGACGTTAAAAATTCTATCGTGATGGTTGAAATCATTTTCGTGAAAACGAAAGTTATAAAAATCAGGGATATTCACGCGGATATCAATATAAAAATAATTTCGAGTACGATCAGCGAAAATCGAAGTCATTACCAATTTATTCGGGGCAGATATGACGAAACAAACCGCAGTTTGAATATCGACAGAACCGTGGCTCTCACAATAACACGGGCCGTGAGCATCAATGTTACGGATATGAAAATCGCCAACATCGGACTATAGATAATCAAGATTCAAATTATAATGCGTTCGCTGATCGACCTCACAGTTATCAACATAACAATGGTCTGTGGTCAAATGGTCCTATTTACTCAAATGCAAATAATTCTTATAATAATAATGGAATGAAACGTAGAAAATGGAATTTACAAGCGAGAAAATAACAGTGCGCCAAATGTGAGCTCTAGAAATAAAAATAGTTGGAATGTGCGTTGCGAGTACTTTTGGGCGCGAATCTACAGCTGTGTTGCAGTTATCAGTTTAGAGATAAAGAATGAGGATGCAACTCCGTCCTTCAGCTGGAAGGAGTGAATATTGAAGCAGTAATTCCATGGGTTCTTCAAGAAGAATCACAAATGCGTACGTTCAAAAGGAACAAAAATAGAATATATGGCTCAAGGAAGCAGGTTTCCAGAAATCAAAATCATAATATACCCACACTAAAGGGAAACCAGACTGCGGTTCTAGACACCATAGATGTCATTAGCGAAATATAAAAGCTCTTATCCATAAGAGAATCGAAGAGCAAAATAATAATATACAAAAAATCGGGAAATTTTACTCTTAAGCGTAGAAAGCCCGAAATTATGAATCGTGAATTAATTCAAGCTAATCTCCTGTCTTGAAGTGGAACAAATATCATTAATGGAAAAAAAGTAAAGCCATTTATGCTTCCAAACAAATACACACAAACAAAAGATGCGCAGCCTATTCATCAATGGAATATTGAATCTTCACAGAGAGACATTGATCATTATTCGAAGAGCAAAAAACAAAGAATAATTTGGAAAAAGTGGCTGAAACTTCCCGCCAAGCCACCATACAATCTACAAATTCAAGAGGAAATGTGAGAAAGTCTGCCAGGAAGACCACCGTACTTTTTTCACAACATGGAACAAATACCCGAGATATAAGGAATACATAAGTTCTTTCCGTGCTATATGCAGATATTTGACCAGGAAACATCATCATCAAAATTCAAGTTCAAAAAGGAGAACAAAGGACATTGTCATACTCCTGATCCAATTAATTATTGTAAAAGAAGAAAATGGGAATGGCCTCAAATATAACATAATACTCTTCGAAACTTGGTTGAAATTATCCTACTAGAAATGTAAATAAATCGAGTAATTTAAAAGAAGTTAAAAATTACATTAATAAGTAAAGAAACGCCATAGGAGCTAAAATAGAGTAGAATACGTTAAACATAATTTAAAAAGAAGTTCGAAAATAAATGGAACTCGGCGAGTATTTATGTGCATAAAGGTAGAAATAGAAGTCAATAGAAAAAGATTGACAAAAGCAATTAGAAGGTAAAGAGGAAAGAGATCAGTTGTAGGTTAAACGTTAGGTAGTAAGTAAGGCTGTATAATGGAAACAATAATGTAACGATAATTTCAAGAGAAAGAAAAAAATAATATTAAAAAAAAAACGAAACAAAATAAAAGAAGAAAAAATTACATACAATATATTAATAAATGTAAGCAAACAGAAATAAGATAGAAATAATAAGAAAGAAAAAGAAGAAGATAAAAGAAGAACTCGATCCTTTTATAATTAAAAAAGAAAAGAAGTCTAGAATATGAAATATAAAATAAGAAAACTAATCAAGAAAATCACATAGGCATATAAAAGCCGAAAACAAGATGAACGAAATAAAAACTATAATTTTCAGCGACAATGCATATGCGTTAGGAAACACTAACGTTAAACTAGAATCATTTAGGGGGGCACTAAAGCCCAGATCATTAACAGTAGTTTAAAGTTCGTTACTTGCTCACACACTCTTATCATCTCCAATACTTCTACATCAATTTTGATAAAAATTGAATATAAAATGATATATGCAAAAGCAAATATTTTCTTTCTGTAATTGAATGAATAAATTTTTCAAAAATTAAAAAAATTCCTTCGTTAAGGGAGGAGCACTGAAACGGTTCTCGGTTTTCGTGAACTCTAATTGATTCTCGGAATTTTGTTCGTCGGAGCGTCGAGTTGAGGGTTCAAGGGCATAGGGCTTGTCATCCATTGGGAGGGACTGGAACGCGCGTTTAAACTCAAGGAGCCCAAATAAAAAAGTGGGTCTCTCTGAACCCTTGAGTATTATTTACAGTCAGTCTCTGTACACAGGTGTGTTCCCGAAGCGCTGGAAGGTCGCTGTATTGACTCCAATATAAAAATCTGGTCCCAGACAAAATGTTAGTAATTACAGACCTATATCTATTCTAAATGTTCCTGCAAAAGATCTCGGTATCATAATCGCCGATTGTATACAGAATTCTTTCAAACATATTCTGGTTGATGAGCAACACGGTTTTCGCCCGAAGTGATCTACACTTACTAATCTCACGATCTACAAAGAATATATCACGTATCATATGGAATCTGTTTTTGAGGTAGACTATATTTATACTGATCTACAAAAAGCATTTGACCGCGTTGAGCACGATCTACTTTTAAGTAAACTAAAAGCTCATGGTATTACTGGCCCACTGTTAAAATGGGTTAGCAGCTACCTGAAGAACAGAACCCAATACGTAGAATCAATGAATTTTCATCTAACGAATTCTCCCCTAGCTCTGGGGTACCCCAGGGATCACAATTGGGTACCATATTGTTTATAATTTTTATGAACCATATGACTCGCTTTGTAATTTTTGCAAAACTCTTACTCCATGCTGATGACATAGAACTGTATTGTGTTATAAAAACTATTCACGACGCTGAACTCTTGCAACGAGATAAAGATAACATTTGTTAGTGGTGTAGAGAAAACAATATGTCTTTTGATAAAAGCAAATGCTTTTTTATCTTATTTTCTCGCAAGGTCAACACTTTAGATGATCAATTTAACATAAATGGGTCCCGCCTTTTGGTGGTGTAAAGCATCAGCGATTTAGATATCATTTTTAACTGCGCTCTCACATTTATACAAAACATTAATAGAATTGTTCTTAAAGCATAAAAAAATGCTGGGATTCATACTTCGAGTGTCTAGAGACTTTCACCAAATCTCATCATTAAAAACTCTATTTTTATGAATAGTCCGTCCAATTTTAGAATATGCCTCTGTAGTATGGGCTCCCTATTAAATTGTGTACAAGGATGAAATTGAATCTGTACAGAGACTGATTACCTTCGAACTGTATCTGAAATTGTGAATCCTGAATCCCTAGAATGTAGAAGATTTCAAGCTGGACAGATATTTCTGTATATAATTCTAAATAACGTAATAGACTGCCAGAATTTATTGCAACAAATTCCATGCAAAATACCATCTAGATCTCTTCGGCCAGACAGTGAACTATTTCGCGCACCTGACCATAGAACTGACCATGGAAAGCATACCGCGTTATCATCCATTTGTTGATCATTTAATTCAATGAACAAAATATCCTACGATATTGATATATTCAGTCAAATTTGCAGTGAATTCATTGCATCAATAAAAGCGTTCTCACGTCGGTTGCCTTTCCAAAAAATGTAGGGGAAGTCGGAGAAGGACGCTTTCGGGATGTTGGTAGACGAGATCAGGGACTGAGGAAGGACGTAAGGGGAACTAATGAGCAGGTGGAAGGTATGTGCGAGGACTTGAGAATTATAGATGAGAAATGGGAAAAGGACGTAAAAGAGCTGAGGGCGAAAGTAGAAGGATTAGAGAGGGAGGTGGTATCGGCCAGGAACGAAAAAGAAGCTAAAATGAAGCAGATGGAAGAGGAGATCAGAGTGTGGAAAAAGGCTCGAGAAGGTCGGAAATGGAAGTAGATGATAGGGGCGAGGGCGAGAAGAAAGGTATTTGGGAGAGGGTAGAGAATATGACAGAACAGAAAGTGGGAGAGCGTAGGAATGAAAAGGAGGAGAGGGAGGATAGGGAAAGGATAAGGGCAATGGAGTTGAGAATGGAGAGAAAGAGAAAGCAGACAGCAGAAATAATATTGTGGTGAGAGGGTTGAAGCTGAAGAGGGGGGAAGAAAGAGAGGGCGTGCAAGCGCTTCTACAGAGCATAGGGTGGGTTCAAGGCAAGGTAGAGAAAGTTAGGCTGGAGGGGAGAAAGGAAAAGGAAGTGGCGGTTGTGGCGTGCAGTTGGAGAGCTTGGTACATAAGTTGGGGGTAATGCGAAATAAGAGTAGGATAAAGGATAAGGGGGTTTTCATCGATTACGATTCGACGAGGAGGGAAAGAGAGGTGCAGGGAATGCTGAACGAAAGGGCTAAGAGCGAGAGAAGTGAAGGGAGAGCGATGAAGGTATTGTATCGGAAAATAAAAGTGGACGAGAAAATGTGGGCGTGGGACGAGGAGAAAGAAGAGCTGAAGGAAGTGCAGAGGAATTCATTTCGTAGGAAGTAGGGGGGTGGGGGAGTAGTGAAGGTGCTGTACCGGAACATAGCAGGGTTAAAAAAAAATATGAGGAGCTCTAGAGGTATATTAAAGAATTTGGTGTAGCGGGACTGGTTGAGACGTTGGCGGTGAGAAAGGATTTGGATGAAATAGAACCAAAGCTGCCAAGGGGGTATAGGCGGAGACTCCAGGAGGCGGTCAGAGTGAAGAAGAAAGGAAGGGCTAGTGGGGGAATTATGACGCATTCAATAAGCATGGGATGGAAAGAATTAAAGAAAGGGCGGAAGACTTCGATGGGGACTTGGGTAGGTACTCGGAGAGTTTCGAAAGGGAATCGAAGGATAAGATAATAAATTAGGAGGGGGATATTCTAAGGGACTGGATGGAGGATAGAGGCTGGGTGGTGGCGAATGGTATGGTTACAGGGGACGAAGAGGGAGAATACACGTATGTAAGTAAGGTAGGGGTGTCGGTGATGAACTATGTAGTCATTAATATACAAGAGTGGGAGGAGACTGAGAGATGCCCAGTGTAAGGGAGGGTAGAATGAGACCATCAGCCATTAGAGTTGTGGATAAGGAGGGAGAGCGGTGGAATTCAATTTGGGGAAGAAGTCTCGACGGGGGAGAGGCTGAGCTGGACGAGGGAGGCGATAGAGAAGTATCAGGAGCTGTTAGGAAAGGTACGCTTTGAAAGGGAGTCGCTCGAAGAGATATGGGAGGATTTGAAAAAAAGTGAAAGGGTGTTTGCAAAAGAAGGCATTGAGAAAGAAGAAGAAAGGAATGGTGAAGCTGTGGTGGGATAGGGAATGCAAAAAGATGAAATAAAAGGTGAAGAGGAAGTACAAGATGTGAAAAGAGGGAACTGCGAAAAGGGAGGAGTACGTAGAAATGAGGAAGGGATTTAGATTGACGTATAAGAAGAAAGAATAGGAAGAGGAGAAAGACCTGGAAGAGAAGTTGGTAAGTGTTAAGATAGAGGGGGACGTGTGGAAGATAATAAATAGGTTTAGGAAGCGTAGAGTGATGATACGCGAGAGGATGGGGAGTGAGGAGTGGAGGGAGTTTAAAAAAAATCATTTCAGGGGTCAGATTCAAGGAAGAGAGATTATAGGAGTAGAAGAACGAGGGAGGCAGCGATGGAGGAGTTGAATTACGAGGAGATAGAGACACAGATAAGGAAGTTAAGAAGGTCTCGCGTATTTAGATGACATATTGTTGGTGGCAAGAAGCCACCAACACCAACAATTGTTTGACTTACCAGTGATAAGTGGGCTATTGTATGGAGTAGAGGTTGTGGGGGTGGAAGGAAAGTGAGGAGGTAAATAGGATGCAGGAGAGGTATGTTAAGTGGACACTGGGGTCTCCCTGCTGACAATGTAATTATATTGTCAGGAGGGAGACGGGGAGAACGAGCATAGGGATTGTAACGGGCAGTCGGGCGTGTAAATATGAGGACATATTTTTGGAAGAGGGGGGAAGTACGCTCGTTAGGGAGTGTTGATGGGAGAAAGAGAACAGGAGACGGGGTGGAAAGATGTAGGTTGAAAGGGAAAGGTATTTTAGAACGAATGGACTGCAGATGAATGAAGTGAGATGGATGCACGAGGAAGGAAGGTACATGAAATAGTTAAGAAAAACGGCATGCTGAGTGAGTAGGCAGCAGGCGAGGAGAGAATAAGGGAGTCAAGTTTTAACGGGAACTGTGGGCGGATTATGCCAATGGAGAGAGCGCAATATTTGTTTGAGAAGGGAGAGAAAGAAAGTCAGGAACTTATAGCGATGATGAGATTCGGGAGCATGGAGGTGAAAAGGAGTGGGATAAGCATGGAACTATTGATGCATGAAAGGGGGGATAGACGGGCAGTAGCATGTCTGAACGGGGTTTTGTGTAAAATGGAGAAGAAGAGAAGGAAGGAGGAAGAGGAATGGAGAAGGAAAGATTGCAAATTGGAGAGGGAGTAGATATAAGTAAACTTTAAATATTGTAAATAGTAGATAAGTATAAGGTATTAGCCGCGGAGGCAGAGTTTGGCAATGCGAGGCAAAGCGAGAAAGTGGGGACATGCGTGCGAGGCGAAACGAGGAAGGCAAGGCGATAAGAGCGAGCGGTATTAGAGACAAGAAGGGGATGCATTCGTCTTTTAGTCTTATGATAAACCGCTGGTTTTGTTTTACGGCTTGCATCTGCCAAAGTTCGCGCTGCATTGTACACACCACAATTGATAGTCCAGAGGTCGGATTCTTTGAAAAAATCTTCACGAAGCTCATCATCCGGTTCAGTCAGATCTTTGGGCTTGGGACAAACCTGAATGTTGATGTTTCTCCGGGTCCTGAAGCATCGTTCTTCCTCTATTGGATGCCTGTTCGCGGTTGGTCTCAGTGTCCCCTCTCTTTCTCTATACCCGGATTTTCCGGCTGCGGTAGAGGAGGCGCTCTGCTCACATAACCCCTTTTTCGGAGTTGTTCGGCATGTTTTCGCAGACGTTGATGCGAAAAGTTTGAGAGCTCTGGGTGTTTCTCGCACCACAGAGCATGCAGTCGTGTCATGTAACCTTCTCGTTTATGGACCATACAGGCATCGTAACACTCAAGCAGGCTGACATTGGTTCGATACGTCCACTTAAAAGTAACAAGATTCCGCCGGAGAAAGACCTTGATTGGCTCCCCCAACTCTAAGGTAGTCGGCATTGTTGTCCGACCCATTGTCGGGAGCCTAGCGCGTTCGATTGTTTTGAACCGCACTTACTACAACTATGTTTGGTGTTGTCTTTGTTGTTCCCACGAGCAGCTTAAAGCGTCGGCGAATATTGTTATCTTACTACGTCAATTATTGTTTCAATTTAAACGATCACAGTCTTAGTATGTTTCAAATCTTATCTTTTATTATATTATAATTATGCGTATTAATACGCATTTTCCAAAGACTAATATTATTTTTTCAAAAAATAAATATCTTTTGTTTATGTCGAATAACAACGTGTTTTAGTTTCTCTAATGATATGTAACTATTCAATGCTATTTAGAAAAATCCTAAGTTAAATATTACATAAACAAGGGGGGGGGGGGGGAGTATAAACGAAAGCGTGCTTTTGTTCAGGGGAGGGGAGGGGGGGGGGGGTAGTAAAAAATGGTCAAAATCGCCCTTACGTAATTAGTGAATGGCCCCGTACTGAATACGTCCTATAAAACATTTCTTCAATATAAGAAAATGGTTTTATCTAAACCAAAGGTATGAAATCATTGAAGCAAACCAAAAACTATTGCAGTCAATAAAATAATAACTCAACAAATAAACGTTGTTACTGGTTGAAGAAAGTCACAGATTCATGTTTAAAAATAATTATTTGATATAGTCAAATGTGATTTTAAATCAAGGGAATATATTTTCTTCAAACAAAGAAGTGGTTTTTCATTAGAAGAGAATGTTTCTGTGGTCCAAAGATGTGGTGTATTGTTCAGAATAAGCATGCAGGTAACAAACTTAACAAAATATTAATTGATTCAAGGAACCAGGTAAAGGGTTCGTCCATCCTTGTAGAGCCCTGCATGCAAGGATAAGGCTGTATAGTGTATACTCTGAAAGGTCGCCCGGTATCCCAGAATCACCGTTTGAGACACCTCACCCAGGTGCCATTTAGATTTCGGCACGGTTCTTACGTCTTCGCTTGGGGTGAGTTCCTTTGGGACCATCCCTTGACCCTAAGAAATATTTTCTCATTTCGATGAAATCAATTATTTTAGAAACAATATTTGTTTGAATGAAATATTCATGAATTCTGTTGGGAGAAACGTTTATTTAGTCTGCGAAAAGAAAGCGGACAAGTATAGATAAAAACTTCTTTTGATAGTATATTTCCGATTTTAAATTATATGTATTATTTTAATTTATTTATTTTGTTTTATTATTTTAATTATATATATATTTTTTTTTATCTTAAGCTATGTTTATTTTTATAAATTATATTGTTTCTAAAATAATTGTCTCTTTTCATTGTGCCAAGTACCTGGTTCCTTGAATCAATTAATATTTTGTTAAGTTTGTTACTACATGCTTATTCTGAACAATACATCACATCTTTGGACCACAGAAACATTCTCTCCTAATAAAAAGGCACTTCTTTGTTTGAAGAAAATATATTCCCTTGATTTAAAATCACATTTGACTACAGTAGAAGTCCGATAAGTTTCTCATTTCGGGGCTGTAGGGGCGGAAAATTCCAGGAATTTCGGACTTATCGGATGCCCCCTCTAGTAGCACGATATTAGGTGCGCGCATGCGTCAGAATGATGCGCAAAGCATAAGCAAAATAGCACACGTAGTGGGAGAACTCCAATTAGTGTGCGTGCCGTGCGTGTGATGACGTTTTAAGGGGATTGTACACTTATCGGACGGCAACTTATCGGACTTGTACTGTATATCAAATAATTATTTTTACACATGAATCTCTTACTTCCTTCAAACAGTAACAACGTTTATTTGTTGAGTTATTATTTTATTGACTGCAATAATTTTTGGTTTGCTTCAATGATTTCATACCTTTGGTTTAGATAAAACCATTTTCTTATAGTGAAGAAATGTTTTATAGGAGGTATTCAGTACGGGGCCATTCACTAATTACGTAAGGGCGATTTTGACCATTTTTTACTACCCCCCCCCCTTCCGCTCACGTAAGGATACATAAGATTTCTTGAACCTCCCCCCCTTGTTTACGTAATATTTAACTTAGAATTTTTCTAAATAGCGTTGAATAGTTACATATCATTAGAGAAACTAAAACACGTTGTTATTCGGCATAAACAAAAGATTTTTATTTTTTGAAAAAATAATATTAGTCTTTGGAAAATGCGTATTAATACGCATAATTATAATATAATAAAGGATTAGATTTGAAACATACTAAGACTGTGATCGTTCGAATTGAAACAATAATTGACGCAGTAAGATATTACGTAAGAATGGTTTTAACCCGCCCTCCTCCAGAGTTAAGGTAATGTAGAGATTTAAAAAAAAACCCTCCCCCTCGGGACTCTTACGTAATTAATGAATGGCTCCTAAGATCATTTCTTGGAATCAATATATATATATATATATATATATATATATATATATATATATTAGGGCGTATGGAAAAAAATGAAAAAGATTTAAATTATCAATAAAAATAGTTCAAAGCAAGTCGATTTATACATGTGAAGCGATAATTACATCAAAATATTGTTTACCCTTCCTAATTGACTTTGAAGTTTCAAAAAATCGAAAAAAGTCGACTTTTTCGCTATTTTCTTAGATTCATGGTAAATTTCTCGACTATTTGACCATATAATGTGTGATATACGTTCATCAGAATGTATTTGCAATATGTTGTAAACCGAAGATTCCTGCTCCTTCATTTTAGTAAAAAAATATAATTTAAAACAAAAAGGCTTAAAATTGTTTCCCCACGACGTTTAATTTACTTTAAATGGCGCCAAGCAAAAGTTATTTTTCCGCCCTGGAAGAAATTTAGCCTGGTGAATGAGTAAACATTTTCACAGTTAATAATTGAAACTTAACCTGCCAAATAACTCTATAAAGCCTAGCCCGTAATCTCGGTGGAGTGGCGTGACTACCAAAAAATCTCGACTACGGAAAATAAATCTGAGAGGTCATTAATGAAATAATGCATTAAATTCAATATTCAACACCAAATCATAATTAAATTTATTATAATATATGTGTGCAAAAACCTCTCAAAACAATGGTTTAATATATATAATCTCATGATTTAAATCAGTGAGAGAGAAAGAGTCAATAATTTGAACACAAAAAAAAAATTCATATCAAAAGAAATTCGGCCTCGTCTGGCTGACACTTTAAAATAAATTTTATAAAAGATTTTAAAGCTAAACACCGAGTAGAGGAAAGAAAGCTCAGAGCGACACTTCCGCCCTGGAGCACCGAACAAACAAATTTTTCTCTGCGTCTACTGACGCCATTGATAAATTAGATATTAATTTCAAACACGAACTACAAACAAATACATTAAATAATGCCGCCCACCTTTACCAGATAATCTTGAGCAGCGCAGATCCGTACTTCAACGGTTGGATAATATATACCACTCTGTGGTGACAACTCAACAAACAGAAAACGCAAATAGCGAAACACGACAACACGACTTCCTCAAACGAGGCTCGAACGATCAAAGATAGCGAGTTTCCTTCGCTTGACGGTACGCAGACCGCCAAATTTCTCCCCTCCTGCGCAGGGGGACTAGATGTGTCTTCTACGCTGGCGCAGTGTCATGGCGGATGGAGGGAGATCTCGGGACCTTAGTACCCAAAAGGTGGTGATAGTAGTACTGCGACGAATCCTCGGCGGTGAGATTTGAATGTCACCAGGTACAGGATTTGGAATGCGGGACTCACATCCACATTCCACCCCCGGTGTGCAACCTTCGGCTGTGCCTGTGCCCGTGCGACTTCAACCCGCCTTGCATCCCTGCGGTTCGTACCGTTGATTCTTGATGTTGGTTGATGCTCCCGGCGAAGTCACTCCTTCCTCCATCCCTCTCTCGTCCTCAAAACTCGGTGAATGACGTAAACAAAAAGAAAAAGAAAAACCCAGAAGAATTAGCAAGAGTGACTCTTACTCTTTCTCCTTATGAAAAGTCGATGAGAGTGTGTACAACTAAAAGAAAAGAAATGGTAAAACATTTCAAAAAATAAAAAAATAAAAAAAATAAAATCAGTGGGCCCTCGATCGAGCCTCGTTTTCTCGCGGAGATTTCCTTCAAGAGCGGAGGAGCTGTTTACAAATGATAAAAAGTATAAAAAAAACAAAGTAATTTGCAGGTGAAACCTGCAACATTACAACTCCTCCACCCTTAGAGGAAACCCTAGGGGGTTTTCCCCTTGCTACCGGATGAGAGCAACCCAGGTGGTAGGCGGCTTAATTCCATACCATTCTTCAAAAATAAAAAAAAATAAAAACTAAAGATCGCCCGCTCCACAGCGGAACCACACACTCTCAAGTTCAAATCCTAAGGAGTCAGAAAAAAAAAAAAAATGAAAATAAGTATCAAATCAAAAGACTATCGTTATGTGTCGACAAAAGAAATAAAACAAACAAGAAAATTATAAGACTAACCACCACAAAAGATATAAAAAAGAATAATCTTAACCCCAATTCAACAGGCAAGATTATGAAAAATGTGTCCGGCACATGCAATAGTCAAGCAAACAAATAATAAAAAAAACATTCCAGGAAGAGAGAAGATGAAAGGAGGAGTGGGAGCAATAAAAAAAAATAATGAGACCGCTCCTGGCGGAAGGCCCCTCCTGGTACCTAGGGTCTTCCCCTAGTACCTTTTATGGCGGAAACCGCCCCGGTTGCAGTAAGAGCAGTCCCGATGTTGCCTGTCCTCCTGGCCGCAGGCCTCGCAGAAGAGGGTGAGTGGTTCCCGGCACCATTGCCACATATGTCTCTTTTTGCCACAATTGTGGCAAGGCACAAAGGACATATGGTATCCAACGCTGCCCGCTGTCTGCCTCCCCTTATTCTGCCTTGGAGGATCCTGCGGTCGAGAGGCCCATACTGAGCAGCCACAGTCACGACGGTGGCCCCCCCCCCCCCCCGCCCACATAGCGTACAAAATAATTTCAACTTTTGGGGGCAGTCTTCCCATACATGACCCGCGGCCAGGCAACTTACACATCGCCGGAACTCACGCGCCCACCTCTCCGCATCTGCCTGCGTGGCGTTCACCGGCAAGGACACATAAGGGACTTCCTGGACCACTTCTGGAAGGTCCTTCTGGACCACTTCTCGAAGGTCCTCGTGGACTACTTCTGGAAGGTCCTCCTGGACCACTTCTGGAAGATCCTCTTGGACCACTTCTGAATCGTCCACCTGGACCTCTGCAGCTCTCAAGGACGTAGCAGGCCGCCCCTGAGGTACTCCTTCCGTCCTCTGCTTGACCTTCTCCAAGAGGAACGGACCACCTTCTAAGTCAGAGAGCGCCTTCCTCGGTGGTTTTCTGGACCGCCCCATTTCCTCCATCTCCATCCTCCAACTGAAGACTGATTGGCTCCGACGGGGCCAAACCCGGAACTGGTTTGCCTCAGCCCACACCCTGTCAAGAAGGGAGGGTGGTTTTGTGATGGACTCCTGGGTGGAGGCGGCAATCCCTCCCACGAGTTCCCGCAGCACGCGTCGGCTGATGGGATCTAGGGCTACGCCCTCCAAAGCTCGATCCCCCCTCCGCAGGGCTTCCAGCGCGTACTGGACATCCCGTGGATTGATGTTGGCCATTTCGGGGCCCATGATCCACACTTTACGTCGCTGCCGGATAACCTAACAAAAGAAACGGGAACATGCCAGTCTCCATGCAATATTCAGATAAAGTCAATCCAATCAGGTATAAAAAAAGATAATTAAAATCAAGGTAAAAGAAATCCAACTTAGTAATTATTTTAACGTGATACATATGGCTTGCGATCCTTCACGTGAAAAGCGCCGAGTGCCCTTCCATTATCATTAGCCAATTCATAGACTAGGGGTGAGCGTATCTCCATGACGCGGAAAGGACCATGAAAACGCTTATTCAACTTGGCCGATATTTTCTTCTCCTTTGAGGACAACATCGTCCAACTCTTCAAAACCCGATCTCCCACCTGGTATTTGAAATCACGGCGCGATTGGTTATAATAACGAGTTTGTTTCTCATGAGCCTCTTCTAAATGACGCGTTACGAGATCTCGTAATTCCCTTAAGCGCTCCATACGGTCTATCCATTTTTCTCTATCGGGTTCGGGAATATTATCAGGACTCTCCTCCTCTCCTCGGAGGCTTATTTTCGGTCTCAATTCCCTTCCACAATTTAAAAAGGCCGGACTTACTTTAGTGGTAGTATTTACGACGGTATTATAGGCGTACCTAAACTCATGGAGACGAACATCCCATTCTTGTTGATTTGAATCAACGAATGATCGATTCATAGCCTTCAATACTCGATTCATTCGTTCAGTCGGGTTCGCTTGTGGGTGGTTTACTGGGCTAGTAGAATGAAGGATGCCATAGAATCTGATTAATTCAGTCATGATTTTGTTGACAAATTCCGTACCATTATCCGTATGGATTACTTCGGGCTTACCCCAACGTGAAATAACCAGGTCTTCCAAGGCCGCTCCTACATTTTTAGCGTTAGCTGCACGTGGGGCTTTACACTCAATCCACTTAGTAAAGTAATCATGAAAGTCAATGACATAGCAGTTACGTGCTTT
Organism: Andricus quercusramuli; assembly: GCA_932178445.1. Lineage (NCBI taxonomy): Eukaryota > Metazoa > Arthropoda > Insecta > Hymenoptera > Cynipidae > Andricus > Andricus quercusramuli. The sequence continues at coordinate 24,424 of CAKNXH010057782.1, forward strand.
ACTACGAGTGCAAGGCCCCATACAGTCCATAGACACCAATGCCCATGATTGATCCACCACTCTTTTCCCCATTAACCCAGGGCGAGCTTGTTGTGAAACTTTTGTGGTTGACAAATATCACACCCTTTCACATAATTAACTACGTCCCTAAAAATTCCGGGCCAATAATAAGAGACCACAACCCTAGCATATGTCTTTTCTACACCTAAATGCCCTGCTTGAGGTACGTCATGTATCTCAGTCAACACTTGTTGTCGCTTATCGACTGGAACTACTAGTTTCCATGCTTCGGTATCTTCTATGATTGGGTCAATCAGAGGATTCGGCCTAAACGCATACAGTTTACCCTCTAAGCCCTTCCACGCATGATACCTTATAGGGAAATTTTGCACATCCTTAACTCGTCGGCAATACCACGGATCATCTATCACTTCTGCTCCACATACTTCGGCGTCCTCTTCGTCCTCATACATCCGTGAGAGGGCGTCGGGTACATGGTGTAGAGCCCCCTTACGATGGACTATTTCAAACCGATATTCTAACAGCTCTAATGACCAACGTGCCAAACGACCGGTCGGGTTATGCAAATTATGCAGCCATCGCAAACTGCTATGATCCGTGATAACCGTGAATTTAAAACCTTCCAAAAAATGACGAAATTTACGGATAGACCAAATTACCGCCAGACATTCTTGTTCCGTGGTAGAATATCGACGTTCGACATCCAATAATAGACGGCTTGTGAAGGCAATTACTCGTTCCTCCCCTTCTATTACTTGTGTCAGAACCGCGCCTAAGCCAAAACTGCTTGCGTCGGTTTGTAACACAAAGGGAATTTCAAAATTCGGAAATGATAGAATTGGGGCCGACGAGAGTGCCCTTTTAATCGCCTCAAACGCAGCTTCTTGTTCCTCCGCCCAATTCCAACGGATATTTTTCCGCAATAGGTGAGTAAGGGGTTCCGAAAGTGAAGCAAAACCTTTTATAAAGCGCCTATACCAGCTAGCCATGCCTAAAAATCTTCTAAGCTGCCGTATATTGCGCGGTGCAGGGTAATTTAAGACGGGAGACACCCGTTCCGCATCTGGTTGTAAACCTTGTTCATTAACCCGATAGCCTAGATACTGTACCTCTGAACGACAAAACACGCTCTTCTCGGGGCTAATGGTTAGCCCGGCACCATAGATATTATTCAACACCTTCTTTAGCCACTCCAAATGTTCCCCAAAGTTTTCTGACACGATGATGTCATCGAGGTATGCGAAACAGTTAGGACGCATTTCTGGGCCGATTAATTTATCAATTAATATCTGAAAGGTGGCAGGTGCCCCGCTCAATCCAAAAGGCATACGTTTATATTGAAACAAGCCGCGCCTAGGTACCGAGAATGCCGTTATCGCTCGACTACTTTCCTCTAAAGGAACCTGGTGGTAAGCTATGCTCAAATCTTCTAAAAAAGGAAGTAGATACGCGTCGCCCTTAGAGACCTCATTGACTTTTCGGTAGTCAATGCACATACGATATGCACCGTTAGGTTTCTTCACCATCACTACTGGACTTGACCACTCGGAGTTGGATGGTTCTATGAAATCCTCCGCTAATAGTTTATCCACCTCGTCATACATTGCTCTCAATACAACCGGAGAAACCCTATAGTGCCTCTGCTTGATCGGAACATGTCCTTGGACATCAATTTTATGTTCAACGAGGTGGGTTCCACCATATTTCGGAGAGCCGGACGGAATAAGTTCTGTAAGAAACGTCTGAAGTCGATCATTTTCTCCCATCTCCATAATGAACAATATGTTCCTCCCCGGAAGGCCTAGCTAAGTACCACGCGTTTCTATACCCATTTTGGATGAGACCAAATTTGCACATAAAGTCACAGCCCAGAATACAATCTGGTGATAACGCGTCCGTTACGCGAAAAGGTACTTCATGCTCCACACCGTCTAATTCTACTGGTAGGAATACCCTCCCTAGAATCTGAGAAGTAGCCCTATTAGCCACTCTCATCCTATGTGCTTTAGCATCCACCTGTTGGAGGCACCAAAAGCTTAATCACAAGGTCACTGACCACGCTACTAGAGGGGGAGAGGTTTAGCTGGAATAATCCGAACTCCCGAATAGTATAAAGGATTTGTAATATATTTAAGGATAAGAAATAGACTACTTATACATAGTTTGAGTAAACTCTCGGAATCATCCGCGAACTCGCACAATCAGTCTCCGTTACGCACACGCTCGGTTTATCGCTCATAAGTATCGGCTTCAGTTCTCGTCTCGACAACTCGCAAGCGACTGACGATCTCGCCCTTAGTTCGCCCTCGTCGTGACGATTAACATAACCAAAAAGTAATTCGAAGGGGCTCTTCCCCGTGGCTTTGTTAGGCGACTCGTTCAGATTTCTCTGCACAACCTTAAGACATTTGTCCCAATCTTTTCCTTGAGGGTTGAGAACGCTTCCTTGTATCGCTGGAATGAGTGTATAGTTTGTCCTTTTCACCAATCCATTTGCCTGGGGGTGACGAGGTGAATTCAGAGAGTGTTTGATACCATGTTTGGAGCAAAATTCTTCGAATTTCTTAGAAGTGAAGCACGACCCTCGATCCGAGATAATCCGGGCTGGTGCTCCATAATCTAATATAACGTCTTCCAAGGATTTAATCACATTGATCGCAGAAGTATCGCGCACAGCTTTCAAGACAACAAATTTTGGTCAACGTATCGGAAATCGCTAACACATACATGTTTCTAGTCGCAGATTTTACAAATGGACCGACATGGTCGATATGAATCAATTCGAAGGGTCGATGACCCGGTTTGATGGGGTGCAACTTGCCAGCCTGCGGCCCCGTTTGAGCCTTTGTAAGCATACATTGAACACAACTTCGGATGTGTTGGCGGACATATCGCCTCATTGACGGAAAGTAATAAAACTGTCTCATCTTGGCTAAAGTGCGATCAATGCCAGTGTGGCTCTGAAGATCATGGTAGCGAATAACCATGCTTTCTCTTAAGGATTCAGGGACCACATATAACAATTTATCATTCATCCTTTTATACAAAATGCTATTTCTACATTCGTAGTCTCTGACTTCGCTTTTCTCATATTTCGTACGCTCGCTCGCTTGTTTATTAAGAATCTCGCGTTTTCGCCTAAGTTTGTCATTTACGTATTGACACATCAATATCTCATCTTCAGGAATAATTATGCTAAAGACACCCATCGCATGCTCGAATGAATCGTCTTCATTTTCGTCGCAAATTGGAGCTCTACTCATTGCATCAACATGCGGCATTTTCTCTCCCGCCCTGTGTACAATTTTAAATTTATATTCTGACAATAGGTTACCCCATCGAATGATCTTTGGGTTTTTTGTTTTCTGCGTATTCAGGTACAATAAGGCCCTACAATCGGTGATGATTTGAAATTCTATATTAACCCTCAAACGGCACACTTCAACCCAGCATACGTAAACGGCACACTAGTGCGAATTGGGATTTTGTGATTTCAGCTGAACATTTTAATATGAAAATAATTTCCAAAATCTGCGTATAAATATATGATTTTGGGGTAAAATATCTCGCCCAATCCGTTGGGGCAACTTGAATTTATCGAAAATTATATCAACTCATCACAAAATTGTTATTAAAAAAAGGCTTTCTTGAAAAATAGACATTTTCAACAAAAAAACATAATTTTTTCAAAATTAAAGGTATTGAAACGTAACTAACGCGATTATTTATCTAAATAGATGTTCTTTCATAAAAAAAAAATATGCCAATCCGATAAAATTAGATTAAGTATTTTTCCAGATGTGTCAGATTTTCGGTATTTTTGTATGAAGTATATCACGAGTGCAGGACAGCACACATTGTTATTTTTGTAGTATACAAGCATATCATTGTATAAATAGTGTTTTTGTGTCAAAGTTTGAAAGAATTCATTTTATTATAACTTTGGGAAGCTCTCCATGTGACTGATTGGTAAAAAGATTGATCAGTGAATTGTGTCAGGGCGGTGATGTGCGACGTGAGGGTTTGTTAGGAAAGAGTAAAAGTACATGGAATATTTAGAAAAAAGAACAAAGTTTTACTACCTATTTTTAGAAAAAATTAACATTATTATATTGTGAAACTATTACTCTTATGACAATCATCATTGAACATTATTCATTAAGACCAATGCAGTCAACGCAGACAGAAGCTCTGTGATCGACGCACATCGTCTTCAGACTCTTCTGCTAGTGCCTGCAGAACAGTCCTAGAACTTCCCAAACTGTAACGACGTCCTTACTCCGCCATTCTTAATATAAAAAAAATGGTTGAAAAAATATCATCGTATCAATTTAAAGTCTAACAATAGCGAGTAATTGTAAACTTTGTGCTTTTCGTGCAATATTTTCACTGGTTCATGAAATGTTATTTATTATTGTTTATAATCTTTCTTTTTGTTTATAGACATATTTATGAACAAATTAACTTACCTTTTTATGAAAGATCTTGTTTCAGGCATAGAAACAACGTTTTACAATTTTTCACAAAACACAACTTGGCACCTTCTAACGGCACACTAGTGCGAATTTGCACCACTTGAAACTTTTATATTGTCTCACTCGGCTGCTCGCAGGCGGATGACTATCTGTTTACGCGTCATATATTTGTGGGTGTATGGACATATTTAACGTAGCGGTGAGAGACCTTGAAAATAGTTTTAGAAAAAATATCAGCGCTTTGAAATTTTTGCTGGTGCGAATTCGCACTAGTGTGCCGTTTGAGGGTTAATGAGCCAGACTCGCAATCGAGTTACTGCCCATATAACCGCTAAGAGCTCGAGTTTACTCGAGTGGTAGTTGCTCTCAGGTTCCGAAGTGCGTCGACTAATCGCGTATACCGGGTGATACCTTAGGTCATCAGCTTTTTGAAGCAGCATGGCGGCTAAGCCCTTTGAACTTGCATCTGTATCCAGTTCAGTGACGCGCGATGTTGAGTAGCATTTTAAAACAGGCTCGATTGCCAATTTGCCGCGAATTTTATTAAACGAATTTTTCTCACATTCTCGCCATACAAAGGGTCGATTTTCTTTCAGTAGGTCATACAAAGGTCCAGCCACTTCCGCAAATTTATATACATAACGACGCAGATAACTTGCCATACCTAGAAAACGTCGCAAACTATGTACGTCCTTTGGCTCAGGAAACTCTAGGATTACTTTGATTTTATCTTTACTTGGCTTAATCCCTTCTTCCGAAATTTCGTATCCAAGATAATTTACACTCGACATCAAAAATCTACATTTTTGCAAATTTATTGTTAAACCTGCTTTCACAAGAGCTTCTAACACAAGGATCAATCTCTCTTTCAATTCTTGCCACGAATTCCCTGGTATTAAAATGTCATCTAAATAAAATAATATCTTTTGACTTCTTAGCGGTCCTAACACCCTGTACATAAGTTTGGAAAAGTAAAACGGTGCATTCATCAGCCCGAAGACCATACGAGTAAATTCGCCTGTCTCATCGGGGGTGATGAACGCCGTTTTTTCTCTTGCCTCTTTACTTAGTGGTACCTGCATGTAGCCTTGAGCTAAATCTGGCGTTATGAACATCGAGCTATCACCTATCATTGCTAAGTGATCATCGACATCCGGCATGGGGTAATTCATTCGCATAGTTTGTTGATTCAACTTTCTGTAATCGACGACAAGACGCGGATCACCGTTTTTTCTTTTAACAAGTAATACAGGGCTAGCATAAGGCAACTCTGTATCAGTTACGAGGCCTAACTTTCTGTAATCGCTCAAAATTTCTTTGATAGTTGATCGCTCAGAATTACTCGCCCTATGTGGTTTACTCCACGGAGGAGTACTTCCCTCTTTTTCTTTAATCTCCATTTCAATCAAGGAGGTACAACCTAGTTCCGCTAAATTTCTCGAAACCGCAACAGAATATTCATTAAGAATACGCACCAGATCGTCTCCAATTTCTTTCGCTGGGTTACCTTCGTAGACGAGCTCTTCTTCGGTGACAGGAGATCTTCCTACATGTGTTGAGACATCGAGAGGGGCTAACGATGACACTTCCCCTCGGAGGAGTGTGGTATCTTTCTTTACCCACACCATTTTGTCGCTCAAATTTACAATAGGAATATTTAATTCCTCGCTCTCACTTCCGATCACTTTTATAAAATAAATTGAGCGAAGCTGTCCGGCCAGTGAGGGAATTTTTTCATGCTATCAAGTGTTTCGATCCACTCTTTAGCTAAAGACGATCCCAGTTCGCCCTTGAAATCTTCTATGCTCTTGCTTAGATCGGGCATTATATGATAATTTGGTACTGCATCATAGCCGCTCAAGACTCCAAGCCCTGATGAATTAGCCGCGCGATTCTGATTCACGGAAAGATTTTCCAGTAATAGAAGTAGTCTCGCTTCACGCCGTTGACTCTCCTGCATCATTGTCCAAACCATCTGTTCCATTGACAAATTTGAAGGGGGTAGCTGCTGTCCCAGTGGATTGTTGGCGTGTGGTGGGGGATCGCTAGATCCGTACAAGTCATGTCGAACGTTGAGTGTTGAAGTAGGTTGAGAGTGGTTGCCTCTTCCACCATTTACATCGTTAGGTCCCCTTACTCGTGAGTTACCAGGCCGAGGTAATTCCCCTCTTGCTGCACCCGTCGGAGTCCATCCCCCTCTTCCTCTTCCGATTCCTGATGATCTTCTTTCCGGATGTCTAACAATTGAGGGCGATTCGGGCAGCATTAGGCTACTTTGGTGTTGCTGCGCAAACTCCTCGAACTGTTCTGCCGTTATTTCCGGGATCACATTGCTTCCGGCCATTTTGTTTGATGGAAAGCATGACTCAGCAACTTGAACCATACGCTTGTGGCGTGATAGCCACCATTTTGAAAATGTAAGCGTCCCGAAAGAAAAAAAAATTTCACTCGATTTCACAGGTTATTTTCCACACAAGTCCACAATTGGAAATCACACTGTCTACACACCGCTCGTGAATTCCAGGGATATCGATAAATCCCACTTCTGAAATGTTGGAGGCACCAAAAGCTTAATCACAAGGTCACTGTCCACACTATTAGAGGGGGAGAGGTTTAGCTGGAATAATCCGAACTCCCGAATAGTATAAAGGATTTGTAATATATTTAAGGATAAGAAATAGACAATTTATACATAGTTTAAGTAAACTCTCGGAATCATCCGCGAACTCGCACAATCAGTCTCCGTTACGCACACGCTCGGTTTATCGCTCATAAGTATCGGCTTCAGTTCTCGTCTCGACAACTCGCAAGCGACTGACGCTCTAGCCCTTAGTTCGCCTAAAAACCCTTGCGCCCTCTTACGGATGGCGCCAATATCAATATTATTTGAAACCGCTAACACACCATTTTACGCTTACTTTCTAATATTAATTGTCTCGCGAGAGAATCAGCCAGAAAGGAACGCGAAGACCCACCATCGGTAAGAGCGTCTATCATTCGCGTACCCACCCTGATTTTCGCGAATAGCCTCATGGCTTTATCCTCGGTCTCGATCTCCCCACAAGACGGTATTTCTCGGGCAACTTCCGTTGATTGTTCAGTTGCCCTGCTGCCCGTCTGGATTGCTTTTTGTCCGTCCTGAACTACCCTAGAGTCCCCTGAGCTCATGCTACGACTCTCCTGTAGTATTTCCTCGCGCAGTGCTATGTCTTCTAATCCGAGAGGATCAGCCGTGCTAGTACTAGCCACGGCACCCCCCTCCCCCTGAAATGCGACTAAGGGGTCAGAATTCCTGCACCTAGGACGGATTCCAACTGGATCCCCTACTCGGATGATCTCTACGGGTTCTTCATCTTTAGAACTACTCCCCCATATTCTATCTAAACGGGAAGTTTCCGTTCTTTGGATATATTGCCCCTTCCGGACAATCACGTTATTAACCGCTTTGGAAATTGACGGAGCCAAAACAGTAATGGTCGACTCCGGAAAGCGACCACATTCATTCTCTGATAATTGGGCTCCGATATTTGTTACGGGAGGAATAAAGGGCCCTAGTTTTTCCTCCCCTGTTCGTTTCCCTTTGCTTGACATTTAGGGCAATCGCTTTTAAATATCCCTTCTGCCTCACATCCATAACAATACTTTCGCTTTTCCTCAGGACATTTGAAATAGGGATGGCCTAACTTTTTACAATTTCTACATTTATAGTTTCTATACCTATCTTCCTGTGTGATGCCGCTTGAGTTATTCCCGGCAGGTTGTTTACCTGCGTATTCCAAAATCTTTTTCTTAAAATTCGAATTTGAATTCCCTTGACTTGATAGTTTTATTTCTTTAAGTTGCTTTGATAAATCAAGAACCACCTCAGTCAAGTTTCTCAAATCCGAATTTTCTTTGCTTTCCCTCTCAATTTTGAAACGGATCTCTAAAGATTTAATCTGATTCCGCAAACTTTCCATACCGAAATCTTTCTCGGTTTGATTAGTAGCTATTGCGGCTACCGGCAACTCCCCTTTCTTTTGGGCGTTGGCTTTATTCTGTTTTTTGCTCGGTTTGCATGCGTACTCAGGAAGGAAAGAGTCTTCGGGAAGTGGGGGTAAAATGTCCTCATCACCCCTAGCGGCTGACTGCTCATAATCTTGGGCAAGGGCTGCTAACTCATTATAAGACCTAAAATCTCTGCGCCTAATCGCCCATCTGATTTGGCGGCGCATATTGCTACAGGCCCTATCTAGTTGTTCCTCTAGTGGGATTGGACGTGGGTACAATCTTTACAGACCCATCATATACGTCAAGTAATCCACACTAGATTCTTCCGGGCCCTGCGTACGAGCGATTATTTGTTCCTCTAGTCGCTTTTGATAATTTATATCCCCAAACCTATTGCAAAAATCATATTTGAACTCTTGTCAAGTCCTCCACAGGTACCGATTATGCCTAAACCATACTAATGCTATCCCATCTAACAGGAAAGGCATTGCTATAAGAACTTCTTCCTCACTGAGCGAATCTATTGCCCGCCCGTCCTCTACTCTATCCAAGAGTGTGATCACACTAGTATCACCGCGCCCTGTAAACTAAATATTCCATTGCTTTGCGATAGACTTTTATTACCTCTTCTATAGGGAGTACTGGCTAATCGGAAAGCAGTAGGCTGTTCGGTGTATAGACCACTCATTGGATCTAGATAAGAGGGATGGTAGTGAGGTTGGCTGTGGAAACTACCTTGTGGGACCTCTCTAGGAATTTCACCCCGATAGGGACCGTACCTGATGGGTTCATTTGGTTGAAAGTCAAAATCTCTTCTATTTTCTCGAAATTCAGAATGGAGATTATTTAACCCTTCGTAGGTTTCGTTCCGTATACCATAACCACTCCTGTGATCCGTTTGTCCCGATGTTAAATTATTTGTAAAAAATGTCTTCGTTGCCCCTAATATGTCCTGATTAGTTGGCCTCGGTATGGCCTCATTCGCTATAAAATTTGAAAAGTGTGTCGCAAGTGTTTTATTATTTAAATCCGGTTGCGGCAAAAATTTACCCATATTAAGACTTGGGGTTGGAGGGGGATTTTGGAAATGTATACCCCCCTCCAAATATAACCTATCCTGGCCCTCAATATTTATGAGCCTGCCCGTATCTAAATAAGTCGTGGAGGAGAGGGGGGGATGAGTTTCCGGTATACCCCTTGGGATACCACCCATCCCCAAATTTCGTGGTTGCATTTCGGGGATAAAATTCCCTTCTGTAACAACCCTTCAAAAATTAGAGACTGGTACACTTTTGGGAATTTTTGTCGGTACGTTAACTAACCTTACCCCTTCCGGTGATTGCGGTCTACTAAACATCCATGATTCGGAATAAAAGAGTACCCCCTCTCTATTAATGAAATATTCACCCCCCTGTCTTAAGGGTGACGCTCTTGGCCACACAAAGTTTTCCGTACTTTGGTTAAAATTTGAGGCCTGGGTAATATTGGGCCTATTGTCTGCTATTCTACTAGTGACCACCGTATTTGTATTGGTAGTAACTGTAGTAGTAGACGCAATTGGGGTTCGCACAATCCCCCCACTAAATGATCCGGATTCCGAGGGTGCATAGTCATTTTGGATCTGTGGGGGGTGGGATCCCGAGATCCCATTCAGAGATGCGCTTCTACGAACCGTGGAAGGGGTGCTATTTCCCCCTCACATAAATGTCTCGTCCGTTAGTACCGAAGTATCAAGCTCGATTCGACGCCTATGCGATTCGAATGGCACTTGATTTGACGTATCTTCATCTGCTGCTGTCCATACGGCCTCCCCCACAAATCTTCTAAAATATCTAATTGCCCTATCCAATACCACTTCGCGAGTACCGGTATTGTTAACGAAATGTGCATTTAAAATCGCGCGGATTCTTTTCGTGCCCAGGTTTAATAACCAACTGTTATCTTGTTCGGCCATTTTCGTTTTTATTTTCAAACAAAGCGAAGAACAAAAACCAATAGATTAACCGACAAAATCACATCCATTGAATTTTTATAAAATAAAAAAATCATAAAAAACCCGAACTAAGTTTTGTCGAAACGAAGGAGAATAATTGTAAAAAAAATTATTCCCATCGAGAGAACCGAACCTATGCTACACCTGACCATGAATAACACACTTCTCTAAGAGAGAAAAAATTCAGGTAATTTTTAACAACCTATACGAAACACTAAAAAAAATTTTAATAATGAATTTTTTTTTTTGTAAATCCACCCGAGATAATCATTAATCATTTGATTAAAAACCGCTCCTAATCGCTTTGTAACGCGCGGAGACGTTTTCGTATGCGAGCTGTCACTTTTCGTTCGTACCGGTCGACTGTATATTTGCCCGCACCGGTGTACCGTGTCGCGTCTCGTTGGAAATGAGCTCCCGCGAGCCGAGCTTTCCCGAACAGCGGCGAGCTGATACGATTGCTCCCTTCTGGTTCCGGGCCTTCGTATCCGATATCGATCCGCGTGACGACAGTTGCGTTTAGGAAAATACCCCCGGAATTTTAAATTGTAACGTCATTATGACGCGGCACTCGCCACTTTTCCGCGAGCGTATTTTCGATATGCAATAAAACACATTTCAGATTCTTTTTCTAAAATGACAGGTAAAATCCATGTATATGGATGTATATGTATATGAAAAAATCACAAATATAAAATTCAATGTAAAAAAAAAATCACAGGTGGAAAATAACAGGTAAAAAATAACAATGCAATAAAAATCACCAATATAAAATCAAATGCAATCAAAAATCACAATTAAAAAATTCAGTAATAAAGACACAACATGCACATGTAAAATAAATCACATTTTAAATTCCTATTTCAACCGAAAACGCGACTCTCTCAGATTTTTTTCCAGGTTCTTTTTTTCCTGCCTTTGCTTTTTCAAACAAAATTTTGCCCAACACACGTCAGGGCGCCAGTTAGAACGAAGATTCCTGCTCCATCCTTTTAGTAAAAAAATATAATTTAAAATAAAAAGGCTTAAAATTGTTTCCCCAGGACTTTTAATTTACTTTAAATGGCGCCAAGCAAAAGTTATTTTGCCGCCCTGGAAGAAATTTAGCCTGGTAAATGAGTAAACATTTTCACAGTTAATAATTGAAACTTAACCTGCCAAATAACGCTATAAAGCCCTAGCCCGTAATCTCGGCGGAGTGGCGTGAGTACCTAAAAATCTAGACTACGGAAAATAAATCTGAGAGGTCATTAATGAAATAATGCATTAAATTCAATATTTAACGCCAAATCATATTTAAATTTATTTTAATATATGTGAGGCAAAACCTCTCAAAACAATTGTTTAATATATATATATATAATCTCAAGATTCAAATCAGTGAGAGAGAAAGAGTCAATAGTTTGCGCACAAAAAAAATTCATATCAAAAGAAATTCGGCCTCGTCTGGCTGACACTTTAAAATAAATGTTATAAAAGATTTTAAAGCCAAACACCGAGCAGAGGAAAGAAAGCTCAGAGCGACACTTCCGCCCTGGAGCACTGAACAAATTTTTCTCTGCGTCTACTGACGCCATTGATCAATTAAATATTAATTTCAAGCATGAACTACAAACAAATACATTAAATAATGCCGCCCACCTTTACCAGATAATCCTGAGCAGCGCAGATCCGTACTTCAACGGTTGGATAATATATACCACTCTGTGGCGACAACTCAACAAACAAAAAACGCAAATAGCGAAACGCGACAACACGACTTCCTCACAAGAGGCTCGAGCGATCAAAGACAGCGAGTTTCCTTCGCTTGGCGGTATGCAGACCGCCCAATTTCTCCCCTCCTGCGCAGGGGGACTAGATGTGTCTTCTACGCTGGCGCAGTGTCATGGCGGATGGAGGGAGATCTCTGGAACTTAGTACCCAAAAGGTGGTGATAGTAGTACTGCGACGAATCCTCGGCGGTGAGATTTGAATCGCACCAGGTACGGGATTTGGAATGCGGGACTCACATCCACATTCCACCCCCGGTGTACAACCATCGGCTGTGCCTGTGCCTGTGCGACTTCAACCCGCCTTACATCCCTGCAGTTCGTACCGTTGATCCTTGATGTTGGTTGATGCTCCCGGCGAAGTCACTCCTTCCTCCATCCCTCTCTCGTCCTCAAAACTCGGTGAATGACGTAAACAAAAAGAAAAAGAAAAACCCAGAAGAATTAGCAAGAGTGACTCTTACTCTTTCTCCTTATGAAAAGTCCATGAGAGTGTGTACAATAAAAAGAAAAGAAATGGTAAAACATTTCAAAAAATAAATAAATAAATAAACAAAAAAAAAAAAAAAAAATCAGTGGGCCCTCGATCGAGCCTCGTTTTCTCGCGGAGATTTCCTCCAAGAGCGGAGGAGCTATTTACAAATGATAAAAAGTACAAAAAAAAAAAACAAAGTAATTTGCAGGTGAAGCCTGCAACATTACAGTTGCAACAATAATATATAAGTTAATGTAAGATGTTATTTTGTAGACCAGGGTAAATTAATTAATTTTTGATGTTAAATCTTGCGATCTACTGGTCAAATAATTTTTCTGGTGAAACGAAAAAAAATCTGCCTCAGCCCGGATTTGAACCGGGAACGCCAGTTTCCATGAGTGGAGCGTTAACCAGTTACGTCATCGAGGCTGGCGCAGATATTTTCTCAAAAATTATTCGACCAGTAGATCGCAATATTTAACATCAAAATTAATTAATTAATTTACCCTGGCCAACAAAATAACATGTTACATTAAATTATTCAGATTCTTTGAATTTTATTGAGACTAGAATGAGTCACTAAACCCACAGGTTAAAATTAGACGTAGATTCACGTCATCCTGTGACTGTAGGAGAAATGAGAAATTATCTGCGTCGGCCTCGGTGCCGTAATTGGTTAACGCTCTACTCATGGAAAGTGGCGTTCCCGGTTCAAATCCGGGCTGAGGCAGATTTTTTCTCGTTTCACCAGAAAAATTATTTGACCAGTAGATCGCAATATTTAATATCAAAACTAATTAATAATATATAAGGAATGTTGACATTAAAATAATTTTCATTGACTTTGAATTACAAGAAAATATTTAAAAGTGATATATTGCTCTTTATTTGACAATAAAATTAATTTTTGGTACATAAATTTTCAGAAAGAATAGTTCGAAGCAAGTGGATTTCTAGTTACATAGAAAAAATGATTCAAATATTTTTTACCCTACCTAAGTGACCTTGAAATTCCAAAATATCGAAAAAAAATCGACTTTTTCGCTATTTTCTTAGAGTTACGGCAATTCTTTCGACTATTTGGCTATGAAATGTCTCATAACGTTAAGAATAATGTATTTTCAATACTTTATACCAATAATATATGCAGAATGTCGATATTGAAATAAGTTTGATTGATTTTGGATTACAAGAAAATATCTAAAATTATATATAGCTCTTTATTTCACAACAATTATTTTCGGTATCTGAATAAGGTAAAAATGTTTAAAGTGTACCTAGATTTACACATGTACAGTGAGCAGGTAATTTAAATCATTCTTATCCGGCCAGAATAAAGTAGCGGATTAAAAAAAAAACAGAATTCAATTTGATGGTATGATGGTCACATGGTTTATAAGTCATATAACCTTAAGAAAATAGAGAAAAAATGGATTTCTGTTGTTTTTTTTAATCCTCTACGTTATTCTGGCCAGATAAGAATTATTTAAATTACCTCCTCACTGTAAAAGTGTAAATTTAGGTACACTTGAAAACCTTTTTTCCTCATTTAGATACCGAAGATTAATTTTGTTGTGAAATAAAGAGCAATATATCACTTTTAGATATTTTCTTGTAATCCAAAATCAATAAAAATGATTTTAATAACGACATTCTGCATATATTATTTGTGTAAAATATTGAAAATACGTTAACGTATATCAGTCATTTCATGGTCAAATAGTCGAAAAAATTGCCATAATTCTAAGAAAATAGCGAAAAAGTCGATTTTTTTGATATTTTAAAATTTCAAGGTCACTTAGGTGAGGTAAGAAATATTTTAATCATTTTTTGCTAAGTAAGTACAAATCCACTTGCTTCGAACTATTTTTTCTGATAATTTATATACCGCAAATTAATTTTATTTTCAAATAAAGAGCAATATATAACTTCAATATTTTCTTGTAATTCAAAGCCAATGAAAATTATTTTAATGTCAACATTCCTCATATATTATTGTTTCAACATATTGCAAGTACATTCTAAATAACGTATATCACACATTATATGGTCAAATAGTCGAGAAGTTTACCATGAATCTAAGAAAATAGCGAAAAAGTCGACGTTTTTCGATTTTTTGAAACTTCAAAGTCAATTAGGGAGGGTAAACAATATTTTGATGGAATTATCGCTTTACATGTATAAATCGACTTGCTTTGAACTATTTTTATTGATAATTTAAATCTTTTTTATTTTTTCGATACGCCCTAACATATAGTCGAGAAATTTACCATGAATCTAAGAAAATAGCGAAAAAGTCGACTTTTTTCGATTTTTTGAAACTTCAAAGTCAATTAGGGAGGGCAAAAAATATTTTGATGGAATTATCGCTATACAGGTATAAATCGACTTGCTTTAAAATATTTTTATTAATGATTTAAATCTCAAAACGAAATTTTTTGCTGTCCAAGTTTGAAGAAGTGCTTCGTTTTTTGTGATTTTTAGCTATATCTACGATGTGGAGACAGAAGGAATTTTTTTTTATGAAACTTTAGGGGAGTGTTTTTGACTCCCAACAGAAAGTTTTCATTGCTATTAGAACTTCGCGCAAACAACTTTATTTTTTTCGATACGCCCTAATATATATACAGGGTGTTTTTTTCAACTTGAGACAACGAAATATCTTAAAAAATACGCATCCTTTTGAAAAAATGTCTGGGATAAAAACTTTTTATTTTCGAGGGGGAAAAAAGATTTGTTAAAATGTACCCCACCCCCACAGGAGGCAGGGGTGGGGGTAACTTTGTAATTTCAAATGGCAACCCCAATTTTTTATCACAGATTTAGATTCTCCTTTACGAAATACGTAAGTTTTATTCGGAAAATTTGTTTCGATTCGCGATAGATGGCGCTGCAATTGCGAAAAATGAAATTGTTGACACTACTTTTAGCTCTAACCAGGAATAACGACGCGGACGTAGTAGTTGTCTATTCCCTTCGGGGCGCCTAATTTCGGTGAGTCCCCTTGCCTCTCACCATCCATCGGGGTGCTTGAACTTTTGGCAACGGGACAGTAAAAGTGATAAAACTGTCGGAAACCACTCCCGAATGCAGTTAGTTGACGACAGTCGATTTTGGATGTAGACATTACCTATCATCGAGTCTCCACTGTCTACAATCCTCGACGTCATTCCGGCTGAGCGATAACCGCTTCTGTCCGTGCTTAACATTTATTCATTAGAAAGGTTGATTGTGTTCATTTCATTTGGGTGTGTTGGTTGCTTTCGTTTGGGTTATTGTTGTTGGTCACGTTCGTTTGAGTTGGTTTGGGTGTCGTTGTATTTCCTCATTACCTTACTTCATTACTTTTACAATGGAAATTCTGTCTCAGCAACAGAAGATTCAAATGATTCTCATTTATGGAGAAAGTGGCAGGAATATCAATGATGCTCTCACGCTTTATGCTCAACGCTTTCCAGAAAGTGTTCCTTCTCGCGCTTCTTTTTACCGGGTTGTCCGAAACTTCATCACTGACGGAAGTGTACAACCGAAAAAAAGGAAGCGTCAAGTAACAGTTACTGGAGTTGATAATGAAATTGCAATTTTAGCTGCAGTCACTCATGACCCGCATGTTAGTACTCGACAACTAAGCCGCGATTCCGGAATGTCTCTATCCATTGTTTGGAAGGTATTAAAACGTAATAATTATCATCCGTATCATATTTCACTGCATCAAGAACTTCATGGCAATGATTTTCAGAACCGAGTGACATTTTGTCAATGGGCGGTTCAGCAGATACAAGGAACCCCGAATTTCTTTTTTCTAGTACTCTTCACAGACGAGTTGTCTTTCACAAACCATGGTAACGTTAATCGGCACAACATGCATTATTGGAGTGTAGAAAATCCACATTGGTTGCGTGAAGTTGAGCATCAGCGTCCATGGTCCGTGAACGTTTGGTGTGGAATAATTGGAGATCAACTTATCGATCCGTATTTTATTGATGGAAATTTGAACGGTGAAAAATATCGTAACTTTTTAAAAAATCAACTTCCAATATTGCTGGAAGACCTAAGCTTGGAAGTGCGACTTAACATGTGGTTTCAACATGACGGTTGTCCAGCACATTATGCGGCAATCGCGAGGGAAGTACTCAATCGCGAGTTCAGTGGACGATGGATCGGTAGAGGAGGTCCAGTAAATTGGCCTGCCGGATCGCCAGATCTTACAGCGCCGGATTTCTATTTGTGGGGTTATCTAAAGAATCGCGTGTGTCAAGAAGTGCCCACAACTCGTGATAACATGATCGAGCGAATCAGGTCTGCTTGTGCACAAATATTACCAGACACAATTCGCAGTTGTGTGGAATCTTTCAAAGCTCGGATTAACAAGTGCATCGAAGTGCGAGGACACCATTTTGAGCACTTATTGTAAAATAATTAATCGAAATCGAGCATCCCTGTGGTGAGAGGCAAGGGGACTCACTGAAATCAAGCACCCCGATGGATGGTGAGAGGCAAGGGGACTCACCGAAATTAAGCACCCCGAAGGGAATAGACAACTACTACGTCCGCGTCGTTATTCCTGGGTAGAGCTAAAAGTAGTGTCAACAATTTCATTTTTCGCGATTGCAGCGCCATCTATCGCGAATCGAAACAAATTTTCCGAATAAAACTTACGTATTTCGTAAAGGAGAATCTGAATCTCTGATAAAAAATTAGGCTAGCCATTTGAAATTACAAAGTTACCCCCACCCCTGCCTCCTGTCGGGGTGGGGGTGGGGTAAATTTTAGCAAATCTTTTTTCCCCCTCGAAAATAAAAAGTTTTTATTCCAGACATTTTTTCCGTAGGATGCGTATTTTTTGAGATATTTCGTTTTCTCAAGTTGAAAAAAACACCCTGTATATATATATATCACAGAGTATAGGTGGGAAAGTTGAAATATTTACAAACTCCGAAATCTGGAATTCACGAGCAATCAAATGAATTTAGAAACTTTTAAATTCATTACGTACATAAACCCTCGGTTGCTCGGGATATCGGTAAATTTTAATAGCAGAGAAATCTTAGATTATGAATTTGAGCTATACAGCGAGCAATCGCAATGTAGAACATGGAGGCGTCAATCTACCAAAAAGAAACTTTTTCATCGAATGAGCAAAAGCCGTGATTCAGGAAAGATTCAATTCATACAACGGAGATTAATGCACTGGAACCAAAAAAAGATTTCTATGAATTCTTGGAGAGAAGTCTTGAGGTAGAACTTTGAAACGTATTTTGTAAGATTATGAGGAGAACTGTGCAGAATGGGAACAAAATCAGAATCGCTGGATCTCAAAGCTCGTTTCTAACGGACGAAACCTCTAAATGCGTGGTGGAGCGATCGTCTCTCAATGGAACGATAATTCGCTTAAAAATTAATAATGGGAAGGGGCATCCATCTGACGGGGAATAAAAAAAAGATGGGTACAATAACGAAAGCACAACATTATCTGAAAATTGAAGAAAAGATTACTGCATCTCTTCAACATTTCTTCACACCTTAGCTGATGTTTCTATAGACGTAATGAATACTCGGAAATGGACTTTCTAACGCGAAAAGATAATATTAGGTAAGATTAGTTATATATGAATATTTCAATATATACACACACACGCGCGCGCGCGTTCATATATATATATATATATATATATAACGCGCAGGGTTTCCGACAATGGATCAGACAACAATGCCGACTACCTTACAGTTGGGGGAGCCAATCAAGACGGAGTCAATGCGATTGACCGGCGGAATCTTGTTACTTTTAAGTGGACGGATCAACTCAATGACGGCCTGCTGGAGTGCTACGATGCCAGTATGGTCCCTGAACGAGAAGGTTACATGGCATGACTGCATGCTCTGTGGTGCGAGAAACACCCAGAGCTTTTAGACTTTTCGCAACAACGTCTGCGAAACCATGCCGAGAACCTCCGGGAAAGAGGTTATATAAGCGGAGTGCCTACTCAACCGCATCCAGAACAAGCCGGCAACAGAGAAAGAGAGGCGACACTGAGACCAACCGCGAACAGGCATACAATAGAGGAAGAACGGTGCTTCAGGGCCCGGAGAAACATCAACATTCAGGTTTCTCCCAAGCCCAAAGATCTGACTGAATTGGATGATGAACTTCGTGGAGATTTTCCCGAAGAATCCGACCTCTGGACTATCAGTTGTGGTGTGTACAATGCAGCGAGAACTTCGGCAAATGCAAGCCGTAAAACAAAACCAACGGTTGATCATCAGACCAAAAGAAGAATGCATTAACTCAGCACAAAGATAGGCTGGGCTAGACAGTACGCGTCCCGCATTCAGTGTGTGATTGACTACATAACATCTGGCAGAACTTTCACTGCCAAGGTTCGACGGTTCGCGCGCGAACTGCGGATGCGTCATCACACAATCAACAAATCAAAGCTAATGACCATCAGACAGCATATTGTTGACAGAATACGAATACTATCTAACGCTAGGAGAAGTCCAGAGCAGAGAGAGAGGTGGGTCAGAGAAAATCAACAATTTTCATCTGATCCATCTAAATTCTTCCTAAACCCTCCAATTACTGTCGACCATCCGCCCAAACCAGAGGAGGTCGAAGCATTTTGGAGAGAAGTCTACGAGGTCCAGCATCCACTTCAAGAAGACTCAAAGAACATAAATAGCTTCAAGGAGCTGTGCAATGCCCTCACAACACCTGAGGAAGAATGCTCACCTATCACTACCGAGGAGGTGAAAAACGTATTAAGAGGCATGAAGAACTTTCCCGCTCCGGGACCAGATGGTATCAAGACCTTCTGGTGGAAGAAGTTTTCTTCAACCCACCAGCATCTGGCCCGAATTTTCACCTCATATCTAAAGTCGGAAGAGCCTATTCCGGAGTGGTTGGTGGAAGGGCGCACAGTGCTCCTGCCGAAGACGGGCAACTTAGCTGACCCTAATAATTACAGACCAATATCTTGTCTGAACACACTGTATAAGATCTTCACAGCCATCCTAAATGATAGGATTCTTGGGACAATTGAACCTGTATGGCAAGAGATGTATGAACAACGTGGCTCGAAGAAAGGCGTTAGCAGGATGTCGGGAGAACCTGCTCATCGATAGATGTGTCTGTAAAGACGCAGCATCCTATCAACGATCTCTATCGATGGCCTCGACAGATTACCGAAAAGCTTTTGATTCAACCTCCCATAGACTTATCATCTGTCTGTTGGAAAGCTTAAAGGTTCATCCACATATCGTGAGATGCATAGAGAGATTAATGCCGCTTTGGAAAACCAAATTTACCATCTTATCTGGAAAGCATCGTCTGATCACTAACAGTATCACCTTTCAGAGAGGTGTGTTTCAGGGTGACACTATGAGCCCTCTCCTCTTTTGCCTCACGTTATTGTCACTATCTCTCGCACTTTGCCATTCCGAAGGGTACCTCTGCGGCAAGCCTGGAAATCGAAAGCATAAGGTAACTCATGTATTTTACATGGATGATCTTAAGATCTGTGCTATATATCAAGAGAAACTACATCTAGCTCTAAAAGTTGTCAAAGAGTACACTCAAGAGATTGGAATGGAGTTCGGGTTAGAGAAATGCGCCAAGGTTAATTTGAAGAAAGGAAAACTTAACGGCATCCCCGAAGATCCTGAACCCGTTGACAGAAGCGCTATAAGACACCTTTGCGCTGGAGAGACCTATACATACCTGGGTGTGCCACAAAGCCGCATTCAGGACGTAACTTCTATAAAGGATACTCTCCGATGCAGATACAAACGTCTCCTCCGACAGATATGGTCTTCCGAACTGTCGGCGAGGAACTAAGTATCTGCAACGAACATGCTTGCCGTCTCAGTAGTACTCTATTCATTTGGAGTAGTTCCATGGACGAAGGACGAGCTCAGATCCCTCGATATCGGGTCCTGAAAGGTTATACACATCTTGAATGTCTTCACAACAGGATTATTCTGGGTATAGCACATGTTGTCGCAAATGGACAAGATCCTCTTCTTAAAATGGTCAGAAAACACGAAGAAGTAGGCAAAGGGGCGTTTCTTTACAAAGCAGCAGAAGAGGCTGCTGAAACTCTCGGCCTTGACTTCAATATCAGGGGTCAGCAAAATGCATCAAATCTTATCCATCTTGAATACTCACTCCGGAAGGCCCGGATTAAGAAAGCCTTCCGCGAGGAGCTCCTGGACAAGAAGATGCACGGCATCTTCCACAGAAATGTGGAAGATCAGTCGATGTCGTATGAGCTGACGTTTGCTTTCCTTAGATCACCCGGATTGAAGTCGGGCACAGAGGGCTTCATTTTGGCATGTCAAGATGGTGTCATTTCCACTCTAGCATACCGTCGCCACATTTTGAGCCAAGATATTCCCGATGATAGCTGCAGAGCATGTCATGAACACCCCGAGCATCTAGGACACATACTATCTATTTGTCCAGCTCATGCGGGAACAACCTACATCCAAAGGTACAATGCGGCACTGAGAGTGCTTTATTACCATCTCTGTCACTCTTACGGCATTAGCCCAAATACCTCTCCGCTGAACGCCCCTAGAGAAATAGAGTCAATTGTCGAAAATGAGAAGTGCCGCATATATTGGAACTTCATATTCTCGACAATTGTTTCTGTTGCGCACTCGAGGCCTGACATGGTTCTTCTTGACTTCGAGAAACGAACCATGTTCGTTATCGAATTTTCGGCACCAGCGGACAAAAACGTCACAGCGAAGGAGAAAGAAAAGAAAGAAAGGTATAAAGACCTTATGAGGGAGTTGCGACGGTTATACCCGGAATATTCTGTTAAGCTAATCGTCCATATCATTGGCGCTCTTGGAGGTGCCAAGGTTTCACTTGTGAATAGCTTGAAAAGCATCCCTGCGTGTCAACAAAATGCTGAGACACTTGCAGGGAGAATGCAGAAGGCGGTCGTCCTTGGTTCGCTCCGTGTCCTCAGGTTGCACGAAACTTTCGCCGGATCATCGTATTGAATTCGCGCAGACTGTAACCACCAATCTCACGGTCGTGGGACGTGGTTACGGCTGAAATTTTACCGCGATTTCGCTGGGAGCGGGTGCAATTTTTTAGATTAGCACCCGTTCACGCCGAAATCCTGTGGTTGTCCTTATGACAAATTTATGTATATGGGGCGTTATTTCTCAAGTGTACCCACTCAAAAAGTCGAAGTTGTCTGATCTAAGTTAAACGTAGGCAAAGTGTTGTGCTATTGGATAGTAGTATATGGGGAAAAAATTTTGTTATTCGGATAAGTATTGACCGAGGGGGAGAGGGTAAAAGTTTTGGGATTTTCGTGGATATCGTCTATTTCGGCAATTTTCAACTGTTCTAATAGCGATGAAAAAAATTATTTTCTAGTACAGTTTCGATGGGGTTTTTCACGCCCTTTCGATTGGTGCTACGCATTTTATCGAAAAATAAATATTTGACCTACAAAAATGAAGGTCAAAAATAAATTTCACTTTTTTTGGAAATACGACAGGTTTTTTTGTTTTTTTTTTTGGTCTTAAAAGAAAGCCCAGGTTTTTTCCTATAAGACCATGTAGATTAGAAAGTAGGATTCAAATTTTTAATGTATGAAAATAAGCGTTGAGTACTCTGGTACGCTCGTGACACTGGCGCTAGAGCCTCGCAGCGCACCGTGGTGCCTTCATGGTATTGTTTTTTTTTTCAAAAATAATAATATACGCTAGTATATTTAAACGCTCTCTGCATTTTGCAGGGTTGAGACTGCCATTATTTAAATGCCTGCATTACGTTAACTGATGAATTTTGAAAAAATTTTGAATTTTGGAAAATCTAGTTATTGAATAAGAGGTCGGGTCGAAAAGGTGGTTTTATGGATGGAAAATTCAACTTCTCACACTTGCTCCAAAGTCTTGGAGTCGCAGACAACTAATGGTCGAATTCGATACATCCGGACGACAAGGTAAAAATGCGAAAAAGTTAGTTGCTAACAATGGGGTTTTAACTCTGCCTACGCCAAAAAGAGGAAAGCCTTTGAGTCTTGAAACTGAAGACCTCGTATCCAAATTTTATCAGCGTGACGACCTGAGTCGCTTAATGCCTGGAATGAAGGATAGTGTGTCTGTTCGAGTGAGTGACAAGAAAGTTCTCGTTCAGAAAAAATTGATTTTGTGCAATTTAAATGAATTGTATGCAGAATTCCTGTCAGAACATGCAGATATTAAAATAGGCTTCACGAAATTCACACAACTCAGACCAAAACATTGCGTTTGGCAGGTTGTAGCGGTACCCACACAGTATGCGTTTGTGTTCACCATGAAAACGTGAAGTTAATGCTAAAAGAAATAAATTAATTGATGAATTTGTGAATGAGCTTTGTGAAGCGTTGCTGAAGCTAAGAACGCATCATTTCCTTGCTACAGAGCAGTCATTATTTTTCAAAAATCTAAAGATAACTTTGAAAAATGGTGAATTCGTTATCTCATTTGATTTCGCTGAGAACTATAAGTTTGTGCTCCAAAACTCGGCGCAAGGATTCCACTGGAATAATGATCAGGCCACAATATTCACAGTAGTTATTTATTATGTAAAAGATGGAGAACTCAAGCACAAAAGCATGGAAATCATATCAGACAATGTGAGTCATGACACTGTTACCGTTTATGAGTACCAGAAGATAATTCTAAATTATCTTGAAGGCAAATTTTTTAGTCCAAAAGGTGTACTACGTCTCAGATGGAGCAGGTCAGCATTTTAAGAACAAGAGCAATTTTGCTAATATCCTAGCTCACAAGGCAGATTTCGGAATCCCAGCTGAATGGCATTACAATCCTACCGCTCATGGTAAGGGTGCATGTGATGGCATAGGGGCGAATGTTGAACGAAATGCAGCAAGGTTTAGCCTACAGTGTTCCGCTGAAGATCGCATTCTAGATGCTTCATCTCTATTTCAGTGGACAAAGAAGTACTGCAAGGAAACTGAAATCATTTTTAGTAGCAAGGAAGATCACGAAGCCACTGCTATAGATCTGAAAAGCAGATTCGATGCTGCATTCACAATCAAAGGGAATTTGCAATACCATGCATTCATACCTACTGAAGATGGGAGACTTCAATTGAAGAGATTTTCTTCAGCCACGGAATGCGACTACTTCCCAAAAGAGAAGAAACGAAAATTGGAAAAAAAGTGAAAACAACTGTCACTAAAAAAACAAAAGGCGGAAAGAAACGCAGATAGAAGACCAGACATCAGCAAAAAAAATCTCCAAGCTTCAATTTTCCTTCATCCATAAAACCACTTTTTCGACCCGACCTCTTATTCGATAACTAGATTTTCCAAAATTCATCAGTGAACGTAATGCAGGCATTCAAATAATGGCAGTCTCAACCCTGCAAAATGCAGAGAGCGTTCAAATATACTAGCATATATTATTACTTTTGAAAAAAAACAATACCATGAAGGCACCACGGTGCGCTGCGGGGCTCTAGCGCCAGTGTCATGGGCGTACCGGAGTACTCAACGCTTATTTTCATACATTAAAAATTTGAATCCCACTTTCTAATCTACATGGTCTTATAGGAAAAAACCTGGGCTTTCTTTTAAGACCAAAAATAACCAAAAAAACCTGTCGTATTTCCAAAAAAAGTGAAATTTATTTTTCACTTTTATTTTTGAAGGTCAAATATTTATTTTTAGATAAAATACGTAGCACCAATCGAAAGGGCGTGAAAACCCGATCGAAACTGTACTAGACAAAATTTTTTTCATCGCTATTAGAAGAGTTAAAAATTGCCGAAATACACGATATCCACGGAAATCCCAAAACTTTTACCCCCTCCCCCTCGGTCAATACTTATCCGAATGACAACATTTTTTCCCCATATACTACTATCCAATAGCACAACACTTTGCCTACGTTTAACTTAGATCAGACAACTTCGACTTTTTGAGTGGGTACACTTGAGAAATAACGCCCCATATATATATATA
>CAKNXH010057782.1:49539-64388 GCA_932178445.1 Andricus quercusramuli
AGATCATGCATATGCATAAAAGCTTGCATATCAATTCGTCAGTTCCGCGATTATACATTTCACGCCAGCAAGGCGGACGCGGACTTCTGAATCTCCAGTGTCTTCATAACCGAATTGTTTTGAGTACAGCTTACATCGTTGCGAATGGCAGAGATCCTCTCCTAAAGATGGTCAGAAACCACGAGATGATTGGCGAAGGAGCGTTCCTTCACAAAGCCGCGGAGCAAGCTGCCGAGACCCTTGGCCTGAATTTTAACATCAGAAGTGAGGAAAGTGCATTACTCCATCTAGATGCTTCACGTCTAAAAGCCGAAGTAAAGAAAGCAGAGGTTGGAAAATTTCACCAAGAGCTACTCGACAAGCAAATGCACGGAAACTTTCACAGAAATGTAGAAAAACAGTCCTTGTCGAAGGAGCAAACTTTTGCTTTCCTCAAATCATCAGGGCTCAATTCAGGTACAGAGGGCTTTATTTTCGCATGCCAGGACGGTGTAATCTCCACCTTAGCATACCGCGCCCGCATTTTATGTCAAGAAGTTCCCAGTGATAGGTGCAGAGCGTGTCATGCACACGCTGAGTACCTAGAACATATACTATCGGGGTGTCCGACCCACGCAGGAACAACGTATATCTATAGACATAATGCGGCCCTAAGAGTACTTTATTACCACCTTTGTCGCTCTTACGGTGTTGGTCGCGACCCTGCCCTGCCGAACGCTCCAAGGGATATAGAGTCAATTGTCCGAAACGAGAAGTGCCAGATTTTCTGGAACTACGATTTTCGGGCAGCAGTCTCCGTTGCGCACTCGAGGCCTGACATTGTTCTCCAAGACTTCGAGAAACGAACTATATTCGTGATCGAATTCTCGGCTCCATCCGAATACAACATCACTGCAAAGGAGAAAGAAAAAGAGGAGAGATATCAAGACCTTAAAAGAGAGCTGCTTCGACTGTACCCAAAATATTCGGTACGAGTGATTGTTCTTGTGATAGGTGCTCTCGGAGGTGTGAAATTATCGCTGGTTCGTAACCTTAAAGCCATACCCGCGTGCCAAAAATATGCCAAGGCTCTTGCGAGATGGATGCAGAAAGCTGTCATCCTTGGGTCGCTTCGTGTCCTCAAGACACACGAGGGTTTCGCCGGCCTGTCGTTGTGATTTCGTCGTGCCCTGTGACCACCCATCTCACGGATGTGAGACGTGGCCATAGGTGTATTTTACCGCGGTTCTACTGGGGGCCGTTGACATTTTTTCAAGATGGCAGTTGCTCTTAGTGGTACCCTGCGGTGGTTGTTTAACTTTGTTTTTAATTATATATATATATATATATATACAGCACATACGGTCATATCATATCAAACATATGTATATATATTTTTTAAATTATTCGGTTTCGGTTTCGATTCCTTTGGAATAGAACTGAAGGGCCTATGACTAAGCCACCGAACGCGTCGTCGGATTGCGGATAGAGGGTCCCTGTACCAAGGGTTTCTGCTGAATATGGTAACAGTAATTAATAAGCAGTCGCGGAAAATTGTCCAGGGATGGTCCCGAAAGAATAACCCCTAAGAGAAGGCGCAAAACCCGTGTCGAAAACTGAATGGCACCTGGGTGGGGTGTCTTAAATGGTGACTCTGGTATACCGGGCGACCTCTCAGAGTATCAGCCTTATACTTGCACGCAGGGCTCTACAAGAATGGATGAACCCTTTCCAAAGATGCTCGTGGGAACAACAAGGAAACCACCAAAACACCAAAATGTTATAGTTGCGGTTCAAAACGATCGAACGCGCAGAGCACCCGACAATGGGTCGTCAAACAATGCCGATCATTCTAGAGTTCGGGGTGCTGAAAATAATTTAGATGGAAACACGACGACGAACCGGCGAAACGCCCACATTGAGTGGACGGATCAACTCAAGGATGACGTGCTAGACTGCTACGATGCCAGCATTACCCCTGTTCGCGGAGGTTTTATGGCGCGTATGCACACTCTGTGGTGCCAGAAACACTCAGACCTTTAGCACGTTTCGCATCAGTCTTTGCGAAATCAAGCCGACTACCTCCGGAAAAATAGATATGTACGCGGAGCGCTTCTCCAACCGCTGCTTGATGAAGCTGCAGACGAAGATGAAGCGACGTTAAGACGAACCGCAGAAAACAGGCAACTTGTAGGAGATGATCTTGATTTCAGTACAAGGAGGAACATTAACATGCAAGTTCCTCCTAAGCCCCAGATCTGGCTGAAATGGATACCTCTCTTCGTAGAGATATCTCATAAGAGACCGACCTCTGGACCATCAATCGCTCAGTTTATGGTGCTGCGAGAGCTTTGGCTGATTCAAATCGAAGGCTAAAACCGACGATTGATCAAAAGACCAAAAGACGCTTGCATCAACTGAACAAGAAGATTTTAATGGGCAAGACAGAATGCGTCCCATGTTCAATGTGTGGTTGACTACATAACATCTGGTAGACCGTTCACGGAAACGGTTCGAAAGTTTGCCCAAGAACTAACGATCTTGAATCACACACTAAACAAGTCAAAGCTGCTGACAATCAAGCAGCACATTGTTGACAAAATACGCCTGTTATCCGACGCCAGGAAGAGAATACAAAAGAGGGAGAGATGGATCAGGGGGAATCAACAGTTTCTCTCTGACCCATCGCTCCTCTTCAGCGATCTTCCTGTTTCTGTAAAAATTCACCAAGGCCCAAGGAGGTAGAGACTTTTGGGAGAGAGTTGTACAAAATCCCGAAAACACTAGAGTTGAAAGAAGATACTGACAAGATCATCCGCTTCAAGGAGTTTTGCGACAACCTCATAAAATCGGAGGACGTATGTCCACCAATCACTTCCAAAGAGGTGAAAAAAGCACTTAGAGCCACGAAGAACTTTTCCGCTGCTGGACCAGATTGTATCAAGAACTTCTGGTGGAAGAAGTTTACTTTTACACACCAACATTTGGCCCGCATATTCACCTCACATTTATAGTCGGACACGCCCATTCCGCAGTGGCTGGTGTTAGGACGCACTATACTCCTGCCGAAGAAAGGCAACTTGTCCAACCCAGAGAATTACACGCAGTATTCCCGAACGGTCACCCATCCAAGTACTAACCGTGCCCAACGCTGCTTAACTTCAGTGATCTTACGGGAACTGGTGTTTTCAGCGTGGTATCGCCGTTGGCGATATCATCACATAACTGCAAAGGAGAAAGAAAAAGAGGAGAGGTATGAAGACATTAAAAGAGAGATGCAACGACTTTTCACCAAAATATTCGGTGCCGGGAATTGTCCTTGTGATAGGTGCTCTCGGAGGTGCGAAACTATCACTGGTCCGTAACCTTAGAGCCATACCCGCGGACCAAAAATATTCCAAGGCACTTTCAAGATGGATGCAGAAAGCTGTCATCCTTGGGTCGCTTCGTGTCTTTAAGACACACAAGGGTTTCGCCGCCCATTCGTTGAGATTACGTCGTGCCCTGTGACCACCCATCTCACGGTTATGAGACGTGGCCGTAGGTGAACATTGGGCAAAGGGGTGTTTCTGCAAAATGTAGCGGAGAAAGTTGCTGAAGCACTCGGCCTTGACTTCGATTTCAGGGATGAGCAAAATGCATTAAATCTTATCCATCTTGAGTACTCACTCCTGAAGGCCCGGATTAAGAAGGCAGAGAAGAAAAACTTCCGCGAACAGTTCCCCGGCAAAGAGGATGCACAGCATCTTCAACAGAAATGTGGAAGATTAGTTGATATCGTATGAGCTAACGTTCGCTTTTCATAAATCCTTGCGTCGCTCCGTCTCATGAGGTTGCACGACATTTTTACCGGAACATTGTATTGAATTCGTCGCAGACTGTAACCACCAATCTCACGGACGTGAGAAGTGGTTACAGCTGAAATTTTACCGCGATTTCGCTGGGAAGTGGTGCAATTTTACAGATTAACAACCGCTCCCGGTGAAATCCTGCAGTTGTCCATATGACAAACTTTTAACTATATATATATATATATATATATAAGTAAAAAAACAGGTTCAACACCTATCGCAGGGTTCCACTGAGAGCAATAGCCATCTATGAAAATAACACTGGCCCTAGCTGAACTGCAGTTAAGCACACCCATGGCCACTTCTTATCACCGTGAGATGGGTGGACACAAAGGAAGCCGAAATAACAACGATAGGCCGGTGAAATTTCGTGTGTCTGGGGGACACGGATCAACCCAAGGATGACAGCCTTCTGCATTCATCTCGCATATGCCTCGGCACGTTTTTGGTACACGGGTAAAGTTCGAGGTTATTATTGTTTAGGAAGGCTGGTCCATTCAAGTTCCGTGGCACTGCATTTAAAACTTATTATACTATGCCTTTTTCATTTTAAAACCCAGTTGACGCGAACACCCGGATAGTATGTGCTCTTGGTACTCAGCGTTTGGATGCCACGTTCTGCACCTATCGCTGGTATCTTCTTGACGTAAAATGCGGTCACGGTATACCAAGGTGGAAATGATACTGACCTGGCACGCGAAAATGAAATCCTCTGTACCTGAATTAAGTCCTAAAGATCGGGGAAAAGCAAAAGTTAGCTCCTTCGACAAGGGCTGATTTTCTACATTTATGTGATAGTTCCTGTGCATTTTACTGCCGAGAAGCCTGTTGGCTTTACTTGGCTTTACTCCTTTATTTACTTGGACTTTTAGAAGTAAGGCATCTTTAATGAGTTATGTACTTTCCCCACTTCTGACATTAAAATTCACACCAAGGTTTTCGGCCGCCTTCTCCGCGGCCTTGTAAAGAAACGCTCCTTTGTCAATAATCTCGATTTTCCTGACCATTTTTAGGAGAGGATCTCTTCCATATGCAATAATATCAGCTGCACCTAGAATAATTCGGTTATAAAGAAATTGGATATTTAGAATTCTGCGCCCGCTTTGACGGCGTGGGATGTACAGCTGCGGAACGGACGAATTGATATCGCTTTGCGATATCAAGGGCTGTATGCTCATGCTTGGACATGGTCTGTGGTTCGAAAAACCCCCAGGGCTCTCGCTTTTTTTTGCATAAACTTTTGCGAAACTGTGCCGAGAACCTCGGGAAAGGGCTTATATAACGGAGCACCTACTTTACCGCAGCCAGAAAAAGCTGGCAAGCCCAAAGATCTGGCTGAACTATATGACGCGCTTTGTGAAGATTTTTTCAAAGAATTCCACCTCTGGACCATCAATTGCGGTGTGTATAATACAGCGAGAACTTTAGCTGATACAAACCGTAAAACAAAACCAGCGGCTGATAATATGACCAAAGGACGAACGCATCTTATTGGCACAAAGATAGGCTGGGCAAGACAGTATGCGTCCCACATTCAGTGTGTGATTGACTGCATAACATCTGGCAGGCATTTCACTGCCAGGGTCTGGCAGTTTGCGCACGAAATGCGGATTTGTCATCACGCACTCAACAAGTCAAAGCTGCTGACCATCCGGCAGCATATTATTCATTGACCCATCTCGACTCTTCCAAGAAACTTCAGTCCTGTTAACCACCCACACACAAACAAAAGGTGCGCAGCCTATCCATCAGCGGGGTATTGAATCTTCACAAAGAGAGATTGATAATTATTTGAGGAGCAAAAATCAAAGATTGATTTGGAAAAAGTGGCTGAAACTTCCCGCTAAGCCACCCTACAACCAACTAATCCAAGTGAAAATGTGGGGAAAGCAACCAGGAAGACCAACGGATTTTCTTCAAAACATGAAATAACCCGAGATATGAAGAAAAGATGAATTCTTTCCATTATATGGATACTCGACCAGGCAACACAATCGTCGAGATTTGAGTTTAAAAGGAAAATGAAAGACATTGTCATATTAAAGATCTAATTAATTATTGTAAGAGAAGAGGATGGGAGTAGTCTCAAATATAATATGGTACACTTTGAAGCTTTATAGAACTTATCCTACTATAAATGTAAACAATTAAGTCATAGAAAAGAAGATGAAACTCTAATTAATAAGGGAAAGCGCTATAGGAACGAAAATAGGCCAGAATAAGTAAAATTTGAAAATTACAAATAGTTTGAAACAAAATAATTCAACATGTATTCAAAGAGAAACATGCGAGTAGGAACTTCAAAAAATAGAGATCAGTTGGTAATTAGATAAGAAGCAGAATTTAAGAAAGATTGTTAATAATAAACCAAAAAGTAAAAAGGAAGAAAAAGATGATAGTACCTAATAAAAAAGGAAACAAAATAAGAAAAAAAATAAGAAGTAGAAAAAAAAAGATTCTACCAATTTCTAAAGAAAAAAGGAAAAAGAAACAATAGAAAATAAGGAAGATGTATGCAAAGAAAATAATTAAGCAAGTCGAGAAAAAATCGTAGATACATGTATATAAGGAAAACAAGATGAACGAAACGAAAACTATAATTGTCAGCGACAATGCATATACGTTAGGAAACAATAACATTAAACTAGAATCAATCTGAATTATCCAAATATGCCAGTGGCAATCGATTCAACAGGGTCGGGAAAACTTACCAACAAAAGAACCGATAGATTAATTATAAACAAATGTTTTCAAAATTTCATTTTGTATCCATTCGATTAGGGGGGCACATTCAACCCTTAATTTTCAGAAATTTTCAAAAGTAACACCATGTTTTCATTCGTGGCATCCATTCAGGGAGGCACTAAAGCTCAGAGAGGATTAACAGCAGTTTAGATCTCTTTACTTACTCACATACTGTTGAGCATCTTCAATACTTATACATTAATTTTGATAAAAATTGAATATATAATGATATATGCAAGAGCAAACATTTAATTTTTTTTATTAAACGAATACATTTTTCAAAAATTAAAAATATTCCTTCGTTTAGGGGGGCACTAAAGCGGTTCAGTATGAAATTATTATTTTATATTCACAAATTACACTCAAAAGCGGGTGAAAGAGAAGATAGATACACTACTGAATGACTTGCGAATTCCTGGGTGTACCGCTACGTGAAACAGGTGCGGTTGCGTGCGCAACCTGTCTGAAAAGAGTAGATACGAGAACCCGCGACGACGCGATCACCGTGATTACCAAGGATCACTCGAATCGGCAGTCTGCGCTTAACAGTTCGAAGGAACACTACGTTTTGCGTTTGACTCTCTGATACTTAATGCGCTTCTAGGAAATTTGTTCGCCAGGTCGAAAAGTCGTGATCGAGATGAAGGTAATAGACGTTTAGGAAGGACTGGGGATAAGAGACAATTTTCTTTCTCGATTTTCAAATTGGAATTTTTTTAATTTAATAGGAATTTAAAACTTTTAAAAACCTACCCCGGTCATGACCTGTCACAGACATGTTTTATTGGATCTGTGCTGGAGATTAATTAAATCGTTCATTCTTCTTCAACCTACTACAATGTGGGAGCTCAAGAATGCCAGCAGGGCCGCTCTAAACTAATCATGTCTAAATCGACATTAATGAGTTTGTGGGTGAAATAAATTAATTATTTACTCGTGATGTGCTTAACGACTTAAATCAACCTCTCTTTGGGGTTTTAACCCGTTTTCATACGGGAGCTCAACTAATGAGAATTGAGAAGCATTGAGCACGAGTAATTCACGTTTAAATGATGAATAATTTTGACAGAAAAATTCATAGAACTCGTGGGAATTAGTAAAATTCCCAACATGAAGCTATGAATTTTCCCAACTAAAAATAACGAAGTTTTTTAAAAGGTATAGCAACTTTTATTTCAATTTCAATCAGGCACTAACAAAAAAAGTAATCCGCTTGCTATTACGCGCGTAATCGACCTTTACTCAATCAATTTGATTCACGAAATCAGAGTGTCCAATGCGTGAGGATAATTTATCAAGGAGAAAAATGTCCTAATCAATCGTGATCAGTCAATAGAAAAAATAGGAGTAGCGATTTAAGAAGAAAGGCAACATATGCAATTCTGTTTTCGCTTCTGTAAATCTGCATTTTCCTAGGCAAACATAAGATTTGAAAGTAATGATACAAATATGAAAACTTTTCAATTGAGAGCAATTTTGGACCCCGAATATGAGGACAACTATGTCTCCAAAGAATATTTGGTAGAAAATTATTTCAAATTTCAAAGTTAAGAAAATAAAATCAATGCTCATAGTAAAAATAGTATAACGTTACAACATACACCTGACGCTTACCACGGGTTACACTTATACATACTTGGACTTCATTAATACGTCGTTTCTTTCAGATTGGTAATTACAGTTACACTAACATCGACGTCAAAAATATATTTTTTTTCTTCATTTTTTTACATAGTTGATTTTGGAGAGAGAAGATATGGATTCGACATTAGAGCAGGAAAACCCCGCTAGGATCGCCAACATCGGTTAAAATTGTAGATTTTGCGAAAGAATATCCTCAAAGAATTGTACCTATTTCACGATACGTATTGTAATGATCGTCCCATTAGAAATATTAGGTATCATATAACGCCACACGATTCTAACTTTAATTACAAACTACGAGGATGGGTCGAGATTAATAGAGCGTAACAAAATTTACTAAAAATCGAGATACCTAAAACAGTAGATAAAGATAGCAGCGCCGTTGATCCTGAAATACTTGAGCCCGTAGATAATGATAATAATAATACTAGTGGTAAAATAGAATAACAAATAGATGATAAAGACGGTTGTGTATACATAGATCTAACTGCAGAAGAGGTAGAAGATTTCGAAAGGTAATTAGAAATTTTAGAAAATGTCTTAACCCATGAACATAAACCCATTCAGAGGTGTGGGGGTGTAACAGAAGTTACATCAAATAGGACATTTTAATTTTCACATTTTCAATAGAAACATATATGAATTGAGCATCTACTTTTATTTTTCCGGATATGTAACTTGGTCTAAGTGAAAAAAATTTTCGTAATCATTAGTCTTACAATTTTTTAAATCAGCCGTTATACTGTTGGTCTCACTATCACTTGTATCGCTATTTTCTGAAAGATATTGCATGCGAGTGCTCTTACCAGATTTCTTGGAAGTTCAAAATTCTCATTACTTCGGTTCTTATTTCTACACACAGCTATTAAATGACCTTTAAGAGCACAGGCTAAACAAGAATTACTTTTGAATCTTCAATCAGGTTTGACATGGTGTAGTTTACCAAACAATAACAAATTACTCGGTCACGAGTGCGTGATGACCATCTTTCCCTTGAAGGTCCTTGCCGTGTTGATGAATTTGAATGACGGTATTGATTGCTCGTTCTACTCCTGCCGTGGAAATTCCCATCTTTGGATAATTTATGTACTTGTTTCGAATCGGCATAATTTCCTGTATCTTCACGTAGACTACTAGCTTCTCGGAAGGCTATCTCCGGAGCCAAAGCTGCTTTCGTGGCTTCAACCAAAGTAGGGTTCTCGATTTTCAGAATTTCGATTTTCGAAACGCGATTACGTAAACCACTACCTATAATTTATCCATCACTTGTTCGTCCATATCAGCAAACTTACACTTCTCAGCCATAGTGGCCGTGTTGGTTGGTGCACATACTTTTATTATTAGTGCGTATGTTTCAGCATTAACTTTACTTAATAGAACAGCACTTTTTCTATTTGCGTCAGTTATATCATTTGCAATATGATATTGCTCCAATTTTTCCGTGAACAATTCCCAGTCATCAGTTTTCAAATCAAAGTCTAAGTTCACAGATAACTTCATTTTCGCTTCCATTTTATTTGTTTCTTCCACTTTCATCTTTTGTTTTCTGTCACTTGAATCGGAATCCTGAAAGTCTTCATTCTTAGCATTTGATAATGAAGTAGGATTCGCTCTTTTTTTAATAGTTTGTGTCTTTAAACTCATTTCCCTGTTCAGTTTCACTCGAACTTGATATCACTGTTGCAGTTTTCAGTGAAGCACACGTTTCTGAACTTGCATTGTCGTCATCACCAATGTTATATATGTTTTAAGAGGATTTAGGGAATTTTTGTAAGCACATAGTCATTCTTAGTATCCTCACAGTTATTGATATAAATACCAACTGAACTGTACACGACTCGCGGATTCGCACCAACTGACTGGTGTTCCTATTCTGACCGCTCCTACATACAAACTCACCGCGCACCTATAATCTCACATACGCATACACTACGCAACACCGTTTTTTTACATTGTATGTACAAAGTGCGCAAATATTGGCTAATAATTTTTAAAGTATAACAATATATTAACATCATGTGCAAGGTAGAAAGTTATGTTATGGAAATGAAATATAATTATAAAAGCTCAATCCTATTCATTATCATTAAATATTATATTAAATATAATATTCGAAATATTCGAGCCAACTATGTTCATATGTTTAAGTTTAAAACTTTAAGTCTTAAGTCTTTCTCCAATTTATGTATAAGTCTGATAATATTTAGATCAACACCGGGAGAGACAATTCTTTATTTCTGATTCTTGATATGGCGAATCTTAAAATTATGTGATGTAAAAATGGATTATTATGCTAGATTATGCGCCGAAAATATGCGGATTATGCGGCTTTCTGCAATGAAATAAGAATAAGAATTAATAGCAAAAAGTATTCTGTGTCACCTTCAATGTCACTTATCTTTGTCATACATGCGGGCATTATTATGTTATTAGGTTCATAAAATAGAAAAGAACAAGTTCTTAACTTTTATGTTCTAATATTTGATTCCTATAACTCATTTTCTACATTGTGCATAGTGTAAATATATTTTTAGCCTTTAAAAAGTATCAGTCAACCAAAACTGTGATATCAAAATATTCAATAATGTAGAATAAATAAACACCTTGCAAACTTTTATTTTCAATAACATTCATTGAAAATAAATAGAAAAATATTGAAATATAATAACTGAAGCTCCGGCTACTATTAAAATTTTTTATTGAAAAGTTAATCGCCCCCAAGCACCACTACTCCCGCTCTCCAGAAGAAATAGAGGTGGAAGCAGACCATGAGTTCGCGAAGGGAATTTCTCCTAGCTCGGCATGTCTGGTTTAGACTGAGAGGCAGTCATGTTTTAGCTCACTCTCTCACTGAATAATGTGCAAACGATTATGACGCATTAATATGGAATAAGGATGGGGTATCCAGCTCGGCCACCAAACTTCTTAAACTTATCTGGTACGCGAATACCGCTGAGCCTAGTAACGATAATTTTGAGGTGCTCGGTTTCACAGGGTCCACCGTAACACAAAGCACTGTAACACAGCCATGCACATGCTCTACATCTAGAACACATACTATCCAGGTGTCCTACTCTCGCGAGAACAACGTATCTCTACAGACAGTGCGGCCCTACGAGTGCTGGCCGCGACCAGGCCCTGGCGAGCACTCCGCGGGAGACAGAGATGATTCTCCAAAACGAGAAGTGTCATATTTTATGGAACTACGATTTTTGGAGAGCAGTATCTATTATACACTCGAGGCCTGACATCGTTCTTCAGGACTACAAGAAATGAACTATACTCGTGATCAAGTTCTCGGCTCCGGCTGACTACAACATCACTGACAAGGAGAATGAAAAGCAGGAGAGGTATGGAGACGATAGAAGGGAGCTGCAGCGAGTGTACCCGAAATATTCTGTTACAATAATTATCATTGTGAGGGGAGCTTTCGGAGGTGCTAAGCTATCATTGGTTCGTAACCTCAAAGACATGCCGAGGCACTTGCGAGATAGAAGCATACAAGGGTTTCGATGGCCTGTCATTGTGGTTTCGTCGTGCCTTGTGACCACTCATCTGGATTGTCCTGTGTGTTAACCTAAATCACATCATGTCTCCACTGTTGATATTTATTTATAAATCAGCGATATGCATTGTTAGATGTCTGAATCGCTTCTCCTCCCCTTTTCCAGTTACTCCTCCGTGTCTAGAGATATAAGATTATATTTTAATATAAATCTTTCCGTATGCAATTGAATTTTTACTTTTCAGGTCCAATACATTATGAGAAATATTGATAAAACAACAGACTATTCTGATTTGATCAGTGCGCACTTGCCCAACTGGAAGGTCAATAAGAATATCATATTGGTCGGATTGCATACGTGTGGGACTCTGACTCATTCTATTGCTGAATCCTTTGTCAACACTAAGGACATTAAATGTTTGTGTGTTGTTCCATGTTGTTATCATTTAATGACGGATTCACTTACGGGCAGGCAGATTTTCTCAAAAAATTCAAAAATGCTAGCTCAACAATCGATAGAAAGGACTTCTTGTAAGACCGAACCGCTGAAGCCCACGTTATTTTATCGAACAATCTTGGAAGTTCTTCTCAGCTCCATGGGTATGTCTTTTCCATCTAGTTTCAGTTTCTTGTGAGTTTTAATGTATAAAAGTCTGCCAGAGCATTACAATTAAAGTGAACAGATAAAAGTGAAATGGATACTATTTATAGATATAACTATGGTAGGAGGAGTTTATTTTTATTTGTTTACTAGCGTTTATACTCGGCTTCGCTTAGCTGTCCTCACTACATATTGTGGAATGTAATTTTTCTTTGTTACGTACCTGCCTACACAAGATTAAAATTTTGTGAAGCCGCCTCGTTTTGGAAAAATCAAAAGATAATTACAAGGAAACTTTATTTAAAATCATAACTGTAATATATATATATATATATATATACAGGGTGTTTTTTTTTAACTTGAGACAACGAAATATCTGAAAAAATACGCATCCTACGGAAAAAATGTCTGAAATAAAAACTTTTTATTTTCGAGGGGGAAAAAAGATTTGTTAAAATTTACCCCACCCCCACCCCCACAGGAGGCAGGGGTCGGGGTAACTTTGTAATTTCAAATGACAACCCCAATTTTTTATCATAGATTCAGATTCTCCTTCACGAAATACGTAAGTTTTATTCCGAAAATTTGTTTCGATTCGCGATAGATGGCGCTGCAATTGCGAAAAACGAAATTGTTGACACTACTTTCAGCTCTACCCAAGAATAACGACGCGGACGTAGTAGTTGTCTATTCCCGTCGGGGTGCTTAATTTCGGTGAGTCCCCTTGCCTCTCACCATCCATCGGGGTGCTTGATTTCGGTGAGTCCCCTTGCCTCTCACCACCAAAGTAATGAAATAAGGTAATGAGGAAGTACAACGACACCCAAACCATCAATAACCCAAACGAAAGCAACCAACACACCCAAATCAAATGAACAGAATCAACCTTCCTAACGAATAAACGTTAAGCACGGACAGACGCGGTTATCGCTCGGCCGGAATGACGTCGAGGATTGTAGACAGTGGAGACTCGATGATATGTAATGTCTACATCCAAAATCGACTGTCCTCAACCAACTGCATTCGGGAATGGTTTCCGACAGTTTTGTCACTTTTACTGTCCCGTTGCCAAAAGTTCAAGCACCTCGGTGGATGGTGAGAGGCAAGGGGACTCAACGAAATTAAGCACCACGAAGGGAATAGACAACTACTACGTCCGCGTCGTTATTCCTGGGTAGAGCTAAAAGTAGTGTCAACAATTTCATTTTTCGCAATTGCAGCGCCAGCTATCGCGAATCGAAACAAATTTTCCGAATAAAACTTACGTATTTCGTAAAGGAGAATCTGAATCTCTGATAAAAAATTAGGCTAGCCATTTGAAATTACAAAGTTACCCCCACCCCTGCCTCCTGTCGGGGGTGGGGGTGGGGTAAATTTTAATAAATCTTTTTTCCCCCTCGAAAATAAAAAGTTTTTATTCCAGACATTTTTTCCGTAGGATGCGTATTTTTTGAGATATTTCGTTGTCTCAAGTTAAAAAAAACACCCTATATATATATATATATATATGTATACATATATATAATTTAAAAAAAAGTTAAACAACCACCGCAGGGTACCACTAAGAGCAACTGCCTTCTAAAAAGAAAATGTCAATAGCCCCCAGTAGAACCGCGGTAAAATACACCTATGGCCACGTCACATATCCGTGAGATGGGTGGTCACAGGGCACGACGAAATCACAACGACAGGCCGGCGAAACCCTCGTGTGTCTTGAGGACATGAAGCGACCCAAGGATGACAGCTTTCTGCATCCATCTCGCAAGTGCCTTGGCATATTTTTGGCACGCGGGTATGGCTTTAAGGTTACGAACCAGTGATAATTTAGCACCTCCGAGAGCACCTATCACAAGGACAATTACTCGTACCGAATATTTTGGGTACAGTCGTTGCAGCTCTCTTTTAAGGTCTTGATACCTCTCCTCTTTTTCTTTCTCCTTTGCAGTGATGTTGTATTCGGAGGGAGCCGAGAATTCAATCACGAATATCGTTCGTTTCTCGAAGTCTTGGAGAATAATGTCAGGCCTCGAGTGCGCGACGGAGACTGCTGCACGAAAATCGTAGTTCCAGAAAATCTATCACTTCTCGTTTCGGACAATTGACTCTATATCCCTTGGAGCGTTCGGCAGGGCAGGGTCGCGACCAACACCGTAAGAGCGACAAAGGTGGTAATAAAGTACTCTTAGGGCCGCATTATGTCTATAGATATACGTTGTTCCTGCGTGGGTCGGACACCCCGATAGTATGTGTTCTAGGTACTCAACGTGTGCATGACACGCTCTGCACCTATCACTGGGAACTTCTTGACATAAAATGCGGGCGCGGTATGCTAAGGTGGAGATTGCACCGTCCTGGCATGCGAAAATGAAGCCCTCTGTACCTGAATTGAGCCCTGATGATTTGAGGAAAGCAAAAGTTTGCTCCTTTGACAAGGACTGTTTTTCTACATTTCTGTGAAAGTTTCCGTGCATATGCTTGTCGAGTAGCTCTTGGTGAAATTTTCTAACCTCTGCTTTCTTTACTT
>CAKNXH010057782.1:64788-75813 GCA_932178445.1 Andricus quercusramuli
AAATTTGTCGATTAAGTACTATTGGGTAGGTGAACATATTCCCTGAATTTGAAGAAAATCAAAGAACATGACTTTTAAAGTTGGGGCAGTTGAGAAATAATGCCCCATATATAGCTTTATATGGCATAAGCTTATCAGCTAATGAAATGGATAATAATAAAGAAGGTTAATAATAATAAAGAACGTTTCGGTTATTCGCGATGGGTACATTCGTTAAAGCGACATGAACTGATTCAATGGTTAGTGAAATGTAATTTAACCCGAATCCGCCCACGGTGTCATGTATGGTACAGCGAGCAGTGGTTTATGAAAAACGACTTATCCTGGTCTTTCACATTTAAATCTCGCGCAAAACCGTCGTATACTATTCAGGGAGGTTACCCAAATAATTTTTGGCTGCTGTTTGGTGCAAGTTGGCTACCTTTAGCTGAGGAGGGTATTCCCCGTTTCAGATTTTGTTTGGAGAAACAAAATTTTTTGGGTGGATTCGGGTTAATGGAGCAGGATACACAAAAATCAGCAAAAGGCTTACAGTTGTTATTAAAAGAAGATATTAAATTACTGAGGGATACGAAAATAGAAATATTAGATTGAAGTGATGATAGTGATAACAAGGATAACTCTAGTGATGATCACGACCATAAATCCGTTGATGAATATTACTTAGAAGAGAAAAATAATTCAAATTCAAAAGACCAAGTCAAATAAAATAATTTAGAAGTTGTTCTTGTTGAACAACGTTTGGAGGGGCTTGTGCACTTGGTATTGCTCCATGAGACGTAAGTTGCTTGGCTTCAACTATAGCCTCAAAATACTCGTTTTCGAAGTTTTCTCTATACACTTCAGTTTCGTTCATGTCATCGCTGAGTTCATCCATTTCACTTCGGATTTTTCTTAACTACCTGAAAGAGATTTATAAATAGATAAACGTTCATTGATTTCGAGTCTAGTTGTCATCTTTACTCCAACATTTTCACCAGGATTCTGATTGCTTACCTTCTTTAAGTATTTTTTGAAATTTGTTATATTAGTATTAAGGTTTCCGTTTTTTTTTAAATTAAGACTTGCTTAATGCTCCTCCATTTTAATTCTTAGTAATTGAATTTTAATTGTTGTCACGACGCTGCTTGACCGAATTGATGTTAGGCGTCCACATGGAATTATTCCATTACATACATTGTTATTAATCAAATTTTTATTGAACTCTGTGCCGAAGCAAAATTAAATATTGAACACCAAAAAAACAGGTTTGTTTGTTGCGTAATGCGCACGAACAGCATGCTCGCGGAGCGATGCAGTTGCATTTGTTTCATATCGTTTGTAATCTACCGAACCTTGGCACGCGTGCGTTGGCGTACATGATAAAAATTACACAAAAGTTTATAAAAGATGTTCATTCGCACCGGAACGTATCGAATGTTGATTTATGTGCATTGATACACATAAAAAAATACACAAACTAACACCATTGATATAAGCGTAGCTGTTCCGTTGTGATGGAACGAAATTTCACCATGCGATTACTTAACGACCCTTTTTTGGCTACTTGCATACTGTTTCACAGAACGAAAATACACTATTCGGCTATCGAAGAAACATGTTCTTATTTGGGACTTATGGGTATCGACAAATTTTCAGAAAAATGTGGGCTTCTGAATTATCTGGGAAGAATGAGATCCAGGCGACCAATGATAATCTGGCAGTTCTTATACTGATCCACACGTTTGATGCAGTAAAATAGAACGTCGATGATTTGAAGAAACTTGACCGAAGCACACGCAAGATGATGACAGTCCATCGAAGTCATCATCCTAGATCTTCCGTACCTCGAATATAGTTACCTCGAGATAAAGGCGGTAGAGGTTTGCTGAGCTAGGAGTGTTTTTATCAAAGAATGGTTCTAGCTACAGCTTGCTCAGTTCTAAAAAGCACAGATTTTCTCATGAGACTCGTACATCAACATCGGCGTTTCTATACTGTGCCGCAGATAGGGCCGCAGAGGAGCTTGGTCTCCAATTTGATTCTAGCGACACTACACATGGCCTAGCATCACTAACACCTTTGGTGCTCAAAAGTCTTGTCTCTCCAACATGTTTTTCAAATCTGCTGGTTTGAGATCGGAGACTGAGGGAGTTCTTTTTGCATGTAAGGACGGCGTTATAGACACCTTAGCTTACCGCAAGCGCATAGTGAATGTACTTGTAGGCGATACGAACTGCCGAACATGCAAGCAAAAGCTAGAACCATTCGGACATGTTGTTAGTGGATGCTTAAAGTGTGCACGCTACGGCTACATAGAGAGACACAATACGGCTCTAAAAGTTTTTTATTACCATCTTCGGCACTTCTGTGGTGTTGATGTTACTCTCGTCTTGCCATACGCCCAAGGGGAACTGGAGTCTGTTGTGGAGAATGACCAGTATAAGATCTACGGGAAGTTCCCATTCTCCTCCACTCAAGGTATCAGTGCTACAAAGCCTGGTATTGTCCTTCAAGATATGAAGACGAAGATCATTTACGTGATTGAATTGTCGGCACGAAGCGATGATAATATCATAGCAAAGGAGGAAGAGAAACGGGATAAATATCAAGCACTTCTTTTCGAGCTTATCAGGCTGTACCAAGGCTACGAAGTCGATCTAGTAGTTCTCATGATCGACTGCCTTGAAAGTATGAAAGCTCCATTTATCAGCCAACTCAACAAGATTCCGGCTTGTCAGCGTCAGGCTCAGTTTATTGCGCACCGAATGCAAAAGGCTATTCTTCTGGGATCACTTCTAATCCGTCAATACTGTCCCTTCTAGCCTTCTACAATTGAATGGTAGTTCTAGAAAAGTATCCATAGGTGAAAGCTTCACCTCCAACTGTCCCGTCTGCCATGTAAGGTCATCCGCGGCTAGAGACCGGACTCCAAGAAATAGTGTTGTACCATGTCATCTCGCGTGAATTTCCTACTCTTGCTGAACTTCTAGGATACAAGGAGCAGGAGTGGATGACGTACACATTTCGGTTGCCTCAGAATTGATTGCTTTAATAAACCATGATCGTAGCTTCTGGAGCCTACACATTCTCATAATAATAATAAATAAATAAAGTGTGCGCTTGTTATGCTAGAAGATACTAACATAGGAAATAGTAGTAATGGTGAAGACTTATATTATACATGTATAAATCAAACCATTTATGTAAACAATTTGTTTATAACATTATTATATTTCCGGTAAATTTCCATAAATT
The DNA here is from genome assembly GCA_932178445.1 of Andricus quercusramuli. Lineage (NCBI taxonomy): Eukaryota > Metazoa > Arthropoda > Insecta > Hymenoptera > Cynipidae > Andricus > Andricus quercusramuli. The sequence goes on from CAKNXH010057782.1 coordinate 68,026, forward strand.
CTAGTGGGTAAAAATTCTGCGTTGAACAATTTCATATTTGTTTCGACACATCGGCCATCGACCTGTCAACAAAGCATTTTTACCAGCTTGCGAAAGATACTTGTAGGCGGCTCGGAAAGGCGAGCGATGGAGTCACGACCAAAACCACTGTAGAAACCCGCTTTAAAAAACCGCTTTAACCGTATTTCACAGTTAGCTGGCACTGACGGTTCTCCATTTATAATATCTTGAATAGAATCTCTAACGGGCATGTTCTTGCCATCATAAGTAGGGATGTTTACAACCCCTTGCTCTATGGAAAAACACTCTGTCATGGATGGCATCATGGCTTCACTGAGGTTGCGATTGATATTGCCAGTGAATTGAGTTTGACTGAGATTTTCATTCATTTCGTATTGTTTTTGTTCAGAAATGAGAGTGTATTTACAGGAGAAATTCGAAAATAATTGTGTTAAATGAGTTATTTCGAATAATAATAGTCTAGTACTTGGAATTTTATTTGTTTATTGTTTTGTATGGTTAGACAGGTATTTATTTTAGCAATTTTCAAAATCTGAACCTTTTATGAGAAATGACTCTATTATAGAGGCTCTATCTATATAACAGTAAAGTTGCCTTGAGAAGAAATCCAGATTGGATTCAATATCGATTATACGATTATATCGATGATGTGATAATTGTTCCTAATAGACACGATAAACTTCGTTTGGATCTCCGTTTAGAATGTAGAACAACAACGGAATTCTACCAGATGTTGATTTTAATGTACTCGGAAGTAATTCAAAAGTGAGTCCTTTCACGAACGTTAACGCTGCTGACTTTATCCGGAAAGTTACTCCACGGCGACCGAAAGTCTCAGCTGAAGGGACTCAAATTCTCAACTCGATGTCTCGTTACTTAGTTCACGAAGACTTGAAGTACGCGATCCCGTATATCGTATATTATCAAGGTTAGTTTTAGGGTTTATATAGTTCTCGTTCTCCATGTTAAAGATAGGGTGGTCATAACTGCATCAAGGCACGTACTCGTTACATTGCTCCAAGGAACGTATTCGTTACTTTGCACCAAGGCACGCACTCGTCACATTGAACCAAGTCACGTACTTCTTAAAAGATCGAATCTTAAATAATTCATGGTAGTGAGTTTCAGGTTACGCGAGCGAAGAATATGTATGTCCCCTCTACCACGACTTCCGGTGATCGGCTGTCTCTTCTCGAATACAGCTGAATGTTACTTGGTACGCGCGACTCTTGTTATTGAGTCTTGACCTTTCAGGAGTACGGATTTTATACGTTAACTTAGCTGTGTTTCCATATATCTAGTCAGATGCTTTTGATTGCTGCATTTTCTGACTATATCCATGTTCTTTCACTTACTGTTTAGGTTTTATATTAATATCGTGGAATGTATCATTAAAATTATTGCTTTAGTTTAGGCACGCGTATGTACTTATATTTCATATATTTCGATTCGACTTTGAAATTGTTATTGTTTAAATTGTCAAGATTATAAGTACATTCGCATGATACTAGATATAATTATAATTATCTCAAAGTGGTAGAATCTGTAATTAGCTCTTTACATTAACCGGGCATACCTTAAGTTATCAGCATTCTCTGAGTTCTTATCTCTCCATGGTAACATAATTTAAGTATCTTGTGATTTCTATCTTACTGGCCGTAGCACAGTTACCATAGTTAGATTTAAACTTAGAGAGAATCGGTCATGCTTTTGCTTGTAGTTGATGGCGTTAGCCTGAAGTATGTGGGGTAAGCTAGGCTGCGCCTGGTTAGGCGTTACTTCAAATTTTGTAAAATTTCGGGATGTAACAGTAGCATAGAAAGCGAAAGTAGTAGTGCTCAGAGAGGACGTGTATGTTCCGTCCTCTTCGCACTCGTCACATTCATCATCCGTCACTCTCCGTTCAATTTAAAAGCATATACAACGTGTATGCTGTGATGTTTGAGCTTATGCACCATGGAAGGTGGTAATTGCAACTACTTTTTCATCCCTCCTTCCTTACGACTCCTATCAACTCCTATGTCAACATACCCACGTGCATTGAATTATACCTATTCTAAGGGCTGACATGTAATGGAAGAAACAACTTTTCAATATAAAATTTCGTAAGCTTTGAAAGATTCCGATTGTGAAATACCTCCAAAATGCAGTTAGGAATTCTTCCAATTAATGGGTAAATCTCCTTTCGACATACCATCGAAAAAATGGTCAAAGGCTGACGTGATGAGTGATCAGCAATAAAATTGCTCGCTGTGCAACCATGGCAAAATCGAAAAATTATTCTTTGTCATTTCTCTCTTTTTCTGAATCCTTACTCTGCATTATTAGCCATCAAAAAATTACCTCTGTTGCATCAACAAGGCACATCAGGGAGAATCCAAATTCGCAGTTTGTCGGGCGACGCGGAGTACTTTAGACGTGAATGAAAACCGTAAAAGCAACCCACGAAATGTTGCAAGGAGACCACATGCCATATATTTTACCTGGCGCCAGTTTGCGATCGCCTGTCCTCGGATTTTCTCCATAGCGAAATTTAATCCCAGAATAGAGCGCCTCTTCAGAGAAGATTTGTAACTAAATTGTCGTCTGCTACTATAGGAATCATAATTCCTTAATTTGCCACATGTAGCGCTTTCATCTGGGAATAAATAAAAATCCGAGGACAGGCTATCGTGGCTGTTGGCTGTTTTCCACCATCTACGTCATGGATGTGCAGTAGGGTGGTCCAAAAATGCATTGGAAAAATTTTTGTTTGAATTTTTATCGGGACGCCCCCCAAATTTGTTCGAATCCACCCAAAAATAAATCCATTTTTTTTGTTTTGAAAAAAATGAGATTTAGGGGTGGCGCAAGCCCCATGAAGTTTAACATGTATTTCCCATAAGAAAAAAAGACGTTTTTGTAAATCTTATTCAGAATCCTCAATATTATCTCAATTGAGTTGAAACTCAACATTTCTAATACATAAAATATTACTTTATACTGAAAATTATATATTTTCATGAACTGTTTAAACAATTTATTATTGTTTCTAGCAATTTTCTCACAGAATGGAGTTAGAAAGACGCGGTTTTTTCACAAATTTTCCATTTGTTGTCCAATTGTCAATTAGAGGGAAGTGATGGTTCATCAATGTTAACAATAGTGATTGTTCAAACAATATATCATAATTATTAATAATATTATATTTGAGTAATACTAGAAAGATGCGGATTTTTTTTTTAATTTCTGGCTTTTTGTCCAATTTTCATTTGTAGTGAAGTAATAATAATTTCAAGCTGAGAAAATAATTGTTTAAACAATTTATTATAATTATTAATAACATTATATTTTAATAATGCTGAAAAGATGCGTTTTTTTTTTTAATTTCTGGCTTTTTGTCAACTTTTCATTCGGAGTGAAGTAATAATGAATTAAAGTTAACAAAATAATTGTTTAAACAATTGATTATACTTATTAATAATATTATAATTGAATAATGCTAGAAAGATACGGTTTTTTTGGAAATTTTTGGCTGTTTTTTTAATGTTCATTTGGAGTGAAGTAATAATGAATTCAAGTTAACAAAATAATTGTTTAAACAATTTATCATCATTCTTGATAATATTCTTTTCGCTTAATCGGTAGCTTGTTGTTTTTTTTCTGAAATTTTCAACTGTTTCTTTATTTTTTATTAGGCGTGACTTGATAATTAATTAGATTTAGCAAAAATAATTGTTTAAATAAATAATTATTGTTGATGACTATCTTCATCTATATCGATTGCGCCTGATAGTTGCGGGTCTTGGCAATTTTTACCTTTCTGTCCTTTTTTCACTTAGTGAGGTAATAATTAATTAAAGTTAACAGAAGAGTTGTTTATACAATTTAATATTGTTTATAACTATCTTTTCTCAGATAAGTGCTAGAAAGTGACGGTTTTTTTTAAACCTTTCACTTTGCATCGCCTTTTTATTTATGAACAAGTAATAAGTCAACCACAACAAAAATGATTTTTCGAAAGGTATTGTTGTTTTAAGTGAATTCTTTTTGCTCTTTTCCAAATGCTTAAAAGAATTCATTTAAAGAATAAAAGCTATTTTACGCAAGAGGCTAAAACAAAGAATTTTAAATATCTGTTTTATTTCAGAAAAATATATATTCACGAAAAGGGAAGAGAAAATATATCTCTAATGTTTATTTATTAATTGTTAGTAATTAATCAGGCGAAACAAAGTGAAATTTTTTAGAAAAACCGCCACTTTCTAGCATTGAATCTGATCAATTATTAAGTCACGCATAATAAAAAATAAACAAACAGTTGAAAATTTCAGAAAAAAACACAACATTCTACTAATTAAGCAAATAGAACATTATTAACAATGATAATAAATTGTTCAAACAATTATTTTGTCAACTTCAATTCATTATCACTTCACTCCAAATGAAAATTGTACAAAAAGCCAGAAATTTCAACAAAAAACCGCATCTTTCTGGCATTATTCAAATATAATATTATTAATAATCATAATAAATTGTTTAAACAGTTAGTTTGTTAACTTGAATTCATTATTACTTCACTCCAAATGAAAATTAAACAAAAAGCCAGAAATTACAAAAAAAAAAACCGCATCTTTCTAGCATTATTCAATTATAATATTATTAGTAAGTATAATAAATTGTTTAAACAATTATTTTGTTAACTTTAATTCATTATTACTTCACTCCTAATGAAAAGTGGACAAAAAACCAGAAATTTAAAAAAAAACCGCATCTTTTCAGCATTATTCAAATATAATATTATTAATAATTATAATAAATTGTTTGAACAATTATTTTCTCAACTTGAAATTATTATTACTTCACTACAAATGAAAATTGGACAAAAAGCCAGAAATTAAAAAAAAATCCGCATCTTTCTAGTATTACTCAAATATAATATTATTAATAATTATGAAAAATTGTTTGAACAATCACTATTGTTAACATTGATGAACTATCACTTCCCTCTAATTGAAAATTGGACAACAAATGGAAAATTTGTGAAAAAACCGCGTCTTTCAAACTCCATTCTATGAGAAAATTGCTAGAAACAGTAATAAATTATTTAAACAGTTCATGAAAATATCTAATTTTCAGTATAAAGTAATATTTCATGTATTAAAAACAATTCGCATTAAAAAAAAACCGCAAAAAAATCATAATTAGCGCTAAAAACTCGCAAAACCCATTTTTTCACTCATAGGGTTTCTTTGGTACCCTATAAAATAGACTTAGGTTGCTGGTTTTTGAAAAGTGATATTTTATTCGTATTCTATGGTTAATTTTGAAGAGAAATGTTGAGTTTCAACTCGATTGAGATAATATTGAGGATTCTGAATAAGATTTACAAAAACGTCTTTTTTTCTTATGGGAAATATATGTTAAACTTCATGGGGCTTGCGCCACCCCTAAATATCATTTTTTTCCAAAACAAAAAAAATGGATTCATTTTTGGGTGGATTCAAACAAATTTGGGGGGTGTCCCCATAAAAATTCAAAAAAAAAATTTTTGGACCACCCTAATGAATAGCGTCGGACCTAAAAATAAATTTTTCTTTCTACGACAATTATTACTAACTACGCACGTGCGTATCCTGGCCTCTTGTTAGTTAGTATAAAAGAAAATGAAACTGCCGGTCTAAAGGTGCAAATATTGGACGGAGAATGCCGTGCGCTCAAGGAAATCTAAAAGAAAGATTATAAGCTATGCTATTGCGCATTGTAGCCTCTAGCTGGCTTCGATAATTTTTTAAAAGAATACATACAATTATACTGAACTGAATTTGGCTTGCATTGTAGCTCCCAGACTTAGATTTGTAATTTTGAGTGTGATTTATTTTTTGAAAACAGATGTGGTACGCATCGTGGCTGCCAGACCAGTTTTCTGAAATTAAATCGAAGTGAGATTAAGTGCGAGAGGACGGGAAGTGCTTAATACTTAAAAAAAGGCTAGAGCTGAATATAAAATTTCTGCGAAAAATTAATAAAATCTTCAGTGACATCCCACTCTGCGTTCTAGAGCGGTAAGCAAAAATAAAAACATGATCTGTTTCGTTTCATATTATATTCTTTTTTGTGAACATGACAGGCGATATTCTTGGAAGAACATAATTCTGTTAAAAATGATCTTTGCGAAATTTTCTACAACCAATAAAATTATCAGTTGTGATTTCATGGCCTAAACTCCTATGGTTAATTTTCTAAAAGAAACCCTTTTTCCAAAATTTCAAGTGCGCGAATATTTAAACAATAAATTTAGTAATGTTATAAGGTAACAACAACCCTGAATAGGGTTAGAGAACGACTACGCCCATATAAAAAAACCGGATTGTCAGAATGAAACATTGAAACCCGGCCAGCTTGGGAAGCCTCCGGCATAATCAATAAAATTATTTGTTAATTTTACTGTCGTATGTAACAACTTTTAGACAAGTTGTAGAAATTTAAAAAAAAATCGTAACGAAAAGTGTTATATATATTTTTTCCCAAGTATTTGAGAACGAAAGAAAGAAAACTTGTCATATATCCGGGGTTTTGCGAGATCCTCAGATCAATAAAATATAGAGGAATGAAGCATTTTACTGACTCAATAATTATTCTGGAAGAAATGATAAACTTTTCGAAAGGGAGAAATCTGCAGATAGCAGAAGATAGCATTTGAACGGCGAGAACCGTTCCCAAATTAATTTTTTTACTCAATGTTCTGACATCACAGAAGCATTTTCAGACGTCATCATATATCCGAAGACCCACAACTTGATGATGGTGAACCTCAATTATGCGAAATACGTCGCGAAATGGAGAAAAAAGGGTACGAAATTAAGATGTCCTGTGTATGCAAAGAACATAAGACTGTAGTTGTAAGCACCAAAGCAAACATGGCATTCAGACCAGCTGTCAAATTCGTGCTCCGATGCTCTGAAGTCCGAACCACACATTGCCACTCGTGAAATCGGGGCGCACTTCCTTATCGACCGCGAGTCTAGGCTTCGAGTCTCAGCCATGATAAGGCAGTTTTCAATTGAAAAATAAAAAATGTGCATGAAATTGACTACAAAATATTGAAATAGTTTTTGCAGACAGCATTTTCAAATGCACCAATTTCATAGATAAACCAATTTATGATTGTATGTAAATTTGTAAATTTACCCAGTTTGAAATTATAACTAGATTCATTTCAATTTTTTTTTCAACTTCGATGTTACCCAATTTTCCATATTAATAATATTTATTATATATATTATTATATTATTATTATTATATTATTATATGTTATTATTTATTAGTATTATTCTATTATAAAACTGACGAGTTTTCACTTTTCCTTATGAATGATAAACTTATCAAGTCACCCAGCAATAAATTTCAAAAACACCAATTTCGAATTCTGAAATTTTCAAATTAGGCCCTCTGCAAATTTATTCATAAATTCCAAGTTTATCAAGTCGCCGAATTAGTAGTATTAGTTTATTTGTCATAGAACCCATAGGTCCATACAAAGGAGTTACATAAAGTTATTACAACAGTTTTATCTATAATCTCTTCGTTCAAGTGCCTTTTTTATAAGTAGGAACATCTTTTTGGCAATATCTGTTTGAGTGGTGTCAAGGAGCTCCGTCCACTTATCTCTTATTTTAGCCAAATCTTCGTTCTTACAAATATATAGCTTGCGTATTTCGTTGTAGTCGGGGAATTCAAGCAAAATATGATATCCATTCTCCAGAGCTTGCAATTCACAACCGCTGC
>CAKNXH010057782.1:80813-93578 GCA_932178445.1 Andricus quercusramuli
CATAGTAGTCATAGGGAAGCGTGAGTGCGAGTGAGACGCTAGTAGATGGCGCATAAGAGCGTCTCTTTTATGTAAATTATTTTTTTTTAGAAATAAATTTTGACTGATGAGGGCTGACATAACAGCCGAAACGTTTCGACAAATTTGAAATTGGACGAATTTTTCATTGTTTTGACCTATCGTTTGGAGGCTATAATTGTCACATATACTACAAGGTCGTGACTTTATTATCAAAAATTAACATAAATAATTAAGGATTCAGTTTGAGAACAAACTTAATCGTTAATTATTTATGTTCTGAGCTTTTCTTGGCCGTGGACAGTGTCGCGTTTCAAATATCCATATGTAATTTATAAAATCCTGGGAGGATCCATAACGAGTGGCAGGTCACAACGTTTCATAATTTACAATATGAAATTTCTCTTTTAGAATTAAATTTTTAGAATTAAAATCACTCATTTGGAAATTATAATTTTTAAAAATCCAGAAAATTCAAAAGAACAAAGTGAAAAGAGCCAATGAAAGTCATATTCACAAAGTGTTGCAATCATTCAGGTTTCCGAAAACAATATATGTATGTATATCAATTTGACAATATTAGAATAAATCTTCATTGTAATCATTATTTAAAAATTTGTTTACACTAAGTTCTTACGCGTTTAATCTGAACAGTATACCGCATCTTAGAACCACATAAATATTCATTTCCATCGAAAAACATTTGTATCTTTGTACGTATGAAATATTTATTGGCTCATGTTCAATTTATTAAATTTCAAAATAGATAGGTTTTTCGCCAGATTCATTGAATTTTAGTAATCCTTTTCCTTTCATCTCATCTTATGTCGTCTCGAATCCTGTCTAGTCCTAAATCTCGTCTTGTTTGAAACTTGGCTCGAATTTCGTCTTGAGTCTCGTGAAAAAGGTACGGCAGATGGACAGACTCACCTCCCCTCCTTGCCAACCCACGTTCCCGGAATCCGCTTTCGCATTACTTCAGGAACATGGGTTATTGGCATACTAAGCCGTGCCTCAGCGTCCCGCTGTGTTGCCAACCTGGGCTTCTCTTTCCCTCCTTTCCACCCAACCAAGATTCACGCATCGTCCTCAGTGTTGTGGTGGTACCACAACCCGGGCTCGTCGGCCTTCGGCATCTTAGTTGGGTGTAATCAGCTATTTGCTTCGTTCATCCGGCTTCTTCATAGAGGCGGCCTCCCTGAACGACGCGCACCGCATTGTACCCGGCAGATGGTCGGTCCGGGTTTTCACTTCTTTAGCGGCGCAGAGGTAACACTGCGGCGTACTTTCGCACGCCGCAGCCCTATGGCCCTTTTTGCCGCACCTCCAGCAGGCCTGGGTCCGGTCTGGACACCTGCATCCCGCCGCCATATGGCCAAAGCCCAGGCAGCGGAAACACCTTACAGACTCCGTCTTCTTCCGCACACGACAGGACACCCACCCCACCTTGAGGTGTCCCGTGTGGAGAAGTATGGTCGCCAGATCCTCCATCGTTTCGGCAAAGGCCCTCAGATTACCTCTGAAAGCCTTCCTCATCATGTTCACCGTCAACTCTCCAGCTGCAGCTTTTCCGAAATGTTTTCGGACCGCAGCCTCCACATCTTCCTCATCTGTGATAAATTCGAGGTCCAGGACCTCGACTTCGATGCGGGGATCGAGCTCACGCACGTTCTTCCCATTTCCCACAGCATCATTGATGGCCGCGGATAGCTTTGATGCGCCATGCGCAATCGGCCCTACTTCCACAAGAACCTCTCCCCTTCGGGTCTGCCTGACACCCCTGATTTTTACACCAAGGTTGTCCGGCTTCACCTTTTGTTGGAGGTTCCTGAGGACCTCCGCATAGCTCGAACCCTCGGCTGGTCTTATCAAGACCGCCTCGGGTCAGACTCTCTTCTGCTTCTCCTTCTTTCTCTTCGACTGGGCTGCGAGTGTGGGCACCTCATCCTCATCTCTTTTAGGGGTTGAGGCCGTCAAAGTTGTGGGACGGGTCCTCATCCACTTCTTTAGTGGCCTCGAGGGGTCAGTTTCTCACAATGAGGAGCGGGAGTTTCCACGGCTTCTTCAGTCTGAGTACCGTCGTGACTGGTCTCTTTGCTCACATTTATCATCCTCTTGTACTTCTTGGCTACCTCCTTTCCAGTGTATTTTAGCGCGTCTTGGTAAGAGGCACTAGCACATCTTATACTGATCTCCAGTTTCATCAGGGCTTCCCTCGCATCACTAAGTCCATGCCTAATAGGCATGAACATATTGGGTTTCGTATTACAGAAATCCTGCATCTTTGCCAAAACGTCCTTCAGAATATTCACACCGTCATGGCATTCCTTCACGTCCTTAGCCGCCCACATTTGGCCTTGCCTAGCCAGCGTCTTCTGGTAGAAATCAGGGATCTCCACCACTTCGTCCAGGTCAGCTCCCAGCTCCTCACATATACATTTATTTACTGTTCTCAAATCATGCTCCATTTAATTCCCACGAGTAGCTAGGGAAGTGTAAGTCCACTCCCGCAGAGCCCCGCATGCGATGGTACGGTCCGTGTACTCTAGAAGGCGATCTGGTATCCTAGAGATACCGTTTGCGATACCGCTCCCCTGGTTCCACGCAGTCTTCGGCACGGTGGATTAACGCCTTGACTTGGAGGTTTTTCCTTCGGGACCATCCCTGGACCCTTGCCTGCGACTGCTTATTCAGTGGTAAAGCCGTATTCAGCAGAAACCCTAGGTACAGGGCCGCAACAGGAAGCGGCCATGGTTTTTTCTCGGTGTGTCCTTCGCCCAGTCTGTTTGGTCCGCGGGGCCTATTTTATTTCAGCCCTACCCTCTGTTTCCAGCGAGCATTTCCCTATCCGCCACCCCGGGACGCGCCACGTATGGGTTACAGACTCCCACTGTGGAGATGGACAGACTTACACCCGGCTGAATCTATAAGAGTTTCTGCCCGGGGCTACAGAACCTTAAAAATTGACATATTGGCCTTGAAGTTGGGTTTGTTAGACATAGCATTTTATAAGCTTTCGTGTTATCATGAGAAAAAAATTCAATATCAGAAAAATTTCAGTACATCAGCATACATATAAACAAGCATTATTTCCATGAGTTATGTAACAGACGACATTCCTCTTTCACCGGCGAGTAGTAGTTTCAAAATTCAGCGCTCTTTTTTCTAAGATTCGTGCTTATGTTGTATATGTTTTTCGTGAAAAAACCTAATATCACTACTCTTACAACGTATACTTTCGGGAAGTAACCTTTTATGGTTATAACACATAGCTTTATGCCCTAAACGTCTTGAAACATATTTTTATTTCCTCAAAATATGAAGTTGGCAAGATTTACCAGATTGTTGGTCCAGTGGCGAACAATGCCCGTCATGACAGTCATTGACTAGGTCACATTCATAGTAATTTCCATATGAGTACTTTCAGCAGGGCCAGCATTATTTTCCCGCACATTTGACTCGCGAAAAACACTTTCATGCAAATGACAAGATCGGTAGACATAAAAGTTTTTGAAATAGATGAGCTAACGGATGGACAGCCATCTTACATCATGTACAGGGATTTCCGACTAAACATTAACAAATTAAAAGTTATTTGTTTGAAAATTCATGTGATTATTTTATTTATTCTCCGACAATTCAAATTTAATAATGTTATCACCAAGTCAAATTTGTTAGCAACCTAGTGGAGAAAATGGAGAGATTTGAAAAGTGGTTTTGTTCCGAGCCTTTCCAAATTGTGAGCTTTGCTTCTGATTTCTTTCCGAATGTCTCTTCGCCCAAACCTTCCGAAGGTTTCCGACGTCTTTCCGAAGTTTTCCAAACTTCTTCCGAAGTTTCCCGCTGCGTGTACTTCGTTGTGAAAGTTTCCGATTTCTTTCCGAATAATTGTCCCAGTGTCCCAAAAAGCTTGTTTCGATGCTTTCCGAATTATCTCCAATGAGCCCCACTGTTTACTCACTATTGAAAATATACAATTGTTTCTACGACCGTATTTTCCAAATCTATTTTTCTGCAAGAAAAAAATAAAATTTTATTCAAAACATTATTTAACGTTGATACCTTTTCAATTCTCGCAGCAAATATTTTCCTCAAAAAACTAGAAATAGATCAATTTTAGAACTAAGAAAGCCTTTTTGACTTCTTCATTTAGAATATTTCATTTGATCAACTATCATTTGTAATTGAGCACGTCAGAGCAAAAGAAAGACTCCGCAGAGCCGTGAGGAAAAACGAGACAAGTACCGTTAGAAAGAGAAACTCTTACGCAGAATGCCTGAAGAGCAAGACAGCGCAACGATAATTGTCTCGCTTTTCCTCTCAACTCTGCGGAGTCTCCCTTTTGCTCTGAGGTGCTCAATTATGTGTACTCTATCTTTTTTTCACTTGGCTCCATTTCTATACTTACACACAAAAAAAAACAGATTTACTAGAAAAGTAACTGCACACAATAATGTTTTACTAAAAAAATTATGGAAAATTAAGAATATCCTAAAATTTTCGCGATTTTAGGCAAGCCTATAGGAAAAATCGCTGTCAGTGTCTCCCGCGTCACCATTTTGTTTCTTCTATTTCATTCATATCGATTGTGGTATGTATTCAATTGCATCGAACTCGATTGAACCAAAGACCATTTGAAACAAAGCAATTGAAATTGAGTACATTTTTTGTAAGCTCTAAGATAATCATCATCATTGGCAGAGGTTGACGCGCACTAACGAGATTTTTTCAAAATTATATTAACATTCTATTGCTTTCGCGCAGTTGATTGTTGGTACAATCGAATACTTCATATCGATTGCACAACTGCGAGCGAGCGAGAAAGTGAGTGAGTGAGCGCATATCATAAATCAAAGTGTCGCTGGTGACAAGCAGAGACAACGAGACGTTGTCAGAATTTTTCCGAAGATTCTTGATTAAAATCACAAAAAATTTAAAATATGCCTGATATACCATAGTGCTTTTCAGTGTTTTCGGTAAAACATCAACTTGCATAGTTATTTTTTCAGTAAACCTGGTTCTTACTGTAAATGTGGAAATCGATGAAAGTGACACTTCTTATCGCTTCTAGAAGTCTGTGTCAGAATAATTTGTATTTCATATTATTTTTATAAGACAAAAAAATGTCATATGGTAATTACAAATAAGAGTTAGGCAAATGGAATATTTGACATTTGAAACACTTAGAAGTGACAATGTGCAGCAATAATGTGTAATATACGAAAGTCAAAAAGGCTTTCTATGTTTTGAAATTGTTCTATTTCTTGGTTTTTAGGGATCACCTTTGCTGGATTAAATATGAATCAATACGATTACTGCAATTGAAAATCATTTGAAGATGAAAGAAATAATTACTGCGAGAATATATATATTCTTAATTCGGAACGAAGTCTTTAGAGCGAGAAATTCCTAATATGTATATATTTTGGCTCGGTGTCGCAAATTCTCGAGGTTCGGATATTTTCAAAACGCATGTATTTGTCTGAAAGTAATAGATTTTTAGTTCCTTTTGTCATAATTTCAATAAATTGCCTAGGTTTTAAACATTAGTTTTTTATTCAACAGGACTCAATGATGCCAAAGTCGGACGTGGTGCACCTTTGACAGATTTCCCTAATTACGCTCAGTGGGCATTGATGAAAATCGGTATACCTTCAGAACAAGTGAGAAAAAGCATTTACATATCTTAACCATCTATTATAGTACTATCTTTGTTTGGCCTTGTCCGTGTGTACAATCCACTTCGCATGTTTTTCTTGCATGTTTATGTGTACATGAAATAGTGTGCACGGATTTTCAAATGTCTCAAGAAAAATATTGATTGATTGACTTTATTTTTTAATGTGTGCGTGGGTCTCGGGAGAGAACTCCTCTGAGGCTCAGGCCAGAAAGCACATTTACACACACCCGTGTTTCTACTCAAGACAGTACACTCAATCTAAGTACATTCACATAAACAAAACTTAAACCGGAGTATATGTGAGGAGTTAGACAGAGAATTGGACCTCTGCCAAGCAGGAGGTAATGGATGCGTATAAGGAGATGGAGCGGAGTCGAAAACTCTTGGAAGACCTGAAAGATGTGCTGGACGGGATGCAGGAATTCTGCAACTCAAAGCGCAATATGTTCATGCCAATTAGGGATGGACTAAGAGAGGCACAGCGTGTAGTAGGCCGGTTGAAGCTTTACATAGGCTTCGCTGATTCTGTCTACGAAGACGCGATAAGGTAGGTTGGAAAGCAGGTTGGTAAAAAGTACCTCAACAAAGCGAAGGTGAGCAAGGACACGAGCCACAGCAGGACTCAAACCGACGAAGCTGTGGAGGCTGCAACTTCTCAACTTGGGAAGCGTGAGAGGGAGCCTTCAATGAGTCCCGTTGAGGCAAGTGTCAGACAGAGCGGAGCGTGCGGAAGAAGATGGAGGTGCTGCTATGCTACCGCTGCCTAGGATATGGCCATATAACGGCGGCCTGTAATGGCTGTGACAGAAGAACGGCCTGTTGGAGGTGCGGCAAAGAGGGGCATAAGGCTGCGACGTGCGAAAGTACGCCGCAGTGCTTCCTCTGCGCTGCAGCAGAAGGGAAGCCCCAGACTGATCATCAGCCGGGACGAGGAGTTGCAGGGCGTTCAGAAAGGCCACCTTGATGAAGAAGCCTCAAGGACGCACTGCCTAACCGAAAACATCCAACCAGGATGCCGAAGGCCGACGAGCCCGTTGTGTGGTACCACCACAATGCTGAGGACGATGCGTGCATCCTGGTTGGGGGACGGTTTGAAGAATGCCAAGCTGGCAGTAAAAAGTGGAAGCCGAAGCACGGCTTAGTGGTCTTACCCCCATGTCCTTGAAGTAATGCGAAAGCGGATCCGAGGACATGGGTTGGCAGAAAGAGGAGGTGAGTTCAGTGGGTATTACCGTTTTTGGTCGAGTTCCACACTCAGTGCGTAAATGCATTCTCACCTCCTCTCTCTCTCTCAAAAAAAAAAAAAAAAAAAAGTCGAGGGTAGTTTGGTAATAGGATAGATAAGGGTGGTTAGTCCGCTGATTACGTTTAGTTGGTAAGTCCTGACAAATTAATTAATGTGGCTTCGTTGTCACTGATTAATCATATGGGGATTGTGTTAAATGTGAATTTAAGAAAATGTTAATTAAAAACTAAATGTCTATTGAAGCATACAAATAAGAAGAGGAGGTACAAAAAAGTAAAATATAAAACGTACACTACCTTTCTATCCTGAAAGAGCAAGAGAAGAAGTAAGGGTTGTCGCTTTCGTCTTTATATTCGGAGGGCAATAGTAAGATCCTCGCGCAGAGTTAGTTTGGCTAGTAGTGAAGGGATGCACGATCACAAAAGAATGCTTATTTCTCTCTCCAATAGAGGAACATATGAACTGTATCAGAGATTGAATCTATGCTTAAGTTCTTCACACGACCGTATAATTGCTTGGAACGAAAGACAACCACCAGGTGTAAGTCAGGGGTTTATATAGAAGCAGCTGCTTTGAAAAGCATGTGCAATTGGAAAATTTTCGAATGGATGGTACAAATCGAAAATTTTCGAATGGCACGTACAAATCGAAAATTTTCGAATGGCACGTACAAAACGAAAATTTTCTAATGGCACGTATGAATCCAAGATTCTCGAAAGTCATGTACGAATCCAAGATTCGCGAAAGTCACGTACTTGTTCTTCGATCATCAGGTGCTATCTCGTAATTCGTATTTATTAATTGAAGTTAGTCCCCTCTTCAGCTGTATTGATCTTACATTTTCACCTTTCGCATGTGCTTAAGTAATTGTTAATCGCTTATTGTGAATAAAATAATCTGTTTACTATGCGGCGCACAGAGGGGTGAAATCGGAAGTCGAGGTTCAAAATGACATCTAGAACGCAATTTTGCACCGATTTTAGTTTTCTTTTTTTTGAATAACTCAGAACTAAATTCTTTGAAAAATGGTGCGAGTAAATTTTTTATTTCTTTGTTTACCTAATTTTTATGTTAATGCAAACAACGGCAAAAATGTCGATTTTTTAATTTTTATTTTTTATCTTCTAGATAAAATTTTTCTTATACGATTCGTTTATTGGGTTCAATGCACAAGGATATGGGCAAGATAAAAAATTGTTAACTTGCATAGTTAATTGTTATAAACAAATTTTGTTAACAAATAATAAACTTTAGAGATTATTCGCCTTTAAAGTATATTTCTGCCCTGCAATCGCTAGCTCTCATCGTTAGAATGATACGTCAACATGAAAATCTAAGATTACTTGTTATTTGTTTATTTTATAAACAAATTATATAAACAAATGCACATTTTGGGCGATTTTCAGCGAAAAGAAATCGTTTTTTCTTCTGATCTTGCCGAAATTACATTGCCAATGATTTTTTCTGAAAAACAGCTTATATCCCGTCAATATTTGTTTATTTTATAAACAAATTATATAAAAAAATGCACATTTTAGGGTATTTTAGGTGGAAATAAACCGTTTTTTCTTCTGTCTTTGCTAAAATTATATTGGTAATAACGTTTCCTAGAAACTTTCTCCCCACCTGTCAATATTGGTTTATTTTATAAACAATTTATATAAACAAATGTATATTTTTGGTCTTCTTAAGCGAAAAGATATAATTTTTTCTTTTGACCTGGCTGAAATTACATTGCCAATGATTTTTTCTGGAAAAAATTTTATAGCCCATCAATATTTGTTTATTTTATGAACAAATTTTATAAACAAATGTACATTTCAGGGTATTTTAATTGAAAATAAACCGTTTTTTCTCCTGTCTTTGCTGAAATTATATTGGCAATAACGTTTTCTGGAAACTTTCTCCCCATCTATCAATATTGGTTTATTTTATGAACAATTTATATAAACAAATGTACTATGTGATTTGAATGATTTCTCTTTGTTTTCAAATTACTAAAATTTGTATACACTTACATCATTTGTTAAAAATTTAATAGATTTGATTTTGTAATCAAACTTCATCATACAATATCATTGGCATTTTTTAATATAACTTGTTCATAAAATAAACAAATATTAAAGGTTGACAGCAAGTTTTTCAGAAAACATTATTGGCATTGGCAATATAATTTTAGCAAGGACAGAAGAAAAAACGGTTTATTTTCACCTAAAATATTGTAAAATATGCATTTTTTGTATAATTTGTTTATAAAATAAACAAATATTGATGAGTCGGACAATTTTATTTCAGAAAAAAATCATTGGCAATGTATTTTCAGCAAGGTTAGGAAAAAAATGATTTGTTTTCGCTGAAAATCGCCCAAAATGTTCATTTGCTTATATAATTTGTTTATAAAATAAACAAATAACAAGTAATCTTAAATTTTCATGTCCACGCATCATTCTAACGACAAAAGCTAGTCATTTCAGGACAGAAATGTACTTTAAAGGAGAATAACCTCTAATGTTGATTATTTGATTATTTGCCCATACCCTTGTGCATTAAACTCAAGGGACGAGACGTATAAGAAAAGTTGTATCTAGAAGATAAAAAATAAAATAAAAAAAATCCACATTTTTTCCGTTGTTTGCATTAACATAAAAATTAAATAAACAAAAAAACTGAAAAGTCTACTCTCGCCATTTTTTAAAGAATTTAGTTCTGAGTTATTCAAAAAAAAGAAAACTAAAATTGGTGCAAAATTGCGTTCTAAATGTCATTTCGAACCTCGATTTCCGATTTCACTCCACTGTAAGGCGTTACGACGAAATTTGAAAAGTTTTGAGAATATAACAGGATCAGTGAATGTCGTGGATCTCTTTGCTAAGCAAGATGAGTCTCATCCATTTGGCTATCTGGCAGCCTCCCTAAGAAGGCTAGGGTGGGTGAAATGGTCTGTATGAGGTCATCAGTTAGATGTCCACATTCAGCGGACTGCATTGGTGTGTTGTGTAAGTGTATCTGTTTATGTTCATTACTTAAAATCGATCAGTGACCACCGAGTGATGGGCTCCGCGACATGGAGTCTCTTCGCAAGGAGGTCGCTAACTCTTTTCCGAGCCTTTTAAAATCAACTAGTGAACCCCAATCATAGACCCCTGGGCATGGAGGCTCTTTCTTTGTAACTTCCTAGCCTCTTTTAAGAGGACCTACAGTGTAAGGTGAATTTGCGAACCACCAAGCCCCGGTAGAAGTACATAGAAGAATGTCCATTGGTACCGACACATGGATCGAACCCTAGTCCTTGTGCTCGGAAGCCTGACGTGCTATCGCCTCAGTCACCAGGGCTCTTTTAATGAATACATTGAAGACATGGAAAGTTAAGATAAATAAACTGAAAGCTTTGATAAATTTGATCAAAATCTATTGAATAAATTTATATGTGGTAAGTTTTTTTTGAGGTGGCGGTAGGGGCAGTTCGCTACCCCCCAAAAAGTAGCCATCCAGATTTACAATCTATGACCCTAGGATCGCTTTCGCACTACTTTAGAATCATAGGAGTGCTTCAAGCCTCTGAACCTAGCACCGACATTTTATAAAATCTGAGTAGGAACTATGTTATAATTAAGGCCATGTGAGCGTAACCTGAAAATTTTCTTTCACAGTTTTTTTCAAAACCAACTTACGTTCGCAAAAAACGCGATATCGAGTAAAAAATTTGGGAAACTGAATATAAAGCACTAAGAAACATGGGTCTGGTCCTAAATTTTTGTAATTATGAAAAAGGAAAAAGAAAATTTTTTTACAAAAATGTTATTTCTTATAATTATAAAATTTTAGGACCAGACCCGCGTTTCTTAGTTCTTTATATTATGTGTCCCAAATGTTCAACTCGATATCGCGTTCCGTGCTAACGTAAGTTGGTTTTGAAAAAAATGTGAATAAGTTTTTTGAGGTTATTTTCACATGGCCTTAAGGTGTTATTTTACATGAAACTAGTAACGCTGTACCCAAAACTTTAGAACTGTTCCCTTAATTCATGCCGAGTTTTCTGAGCAATTAAGGCTCATGTAGTGGGTATTCCAACCTACAAAACTCACCTCAAAAAATTGGTTTCGAATGCTGGCGCACCGAAAGGATGTCAGGGGGCAATTTTTTCCCCCACAGGAAGCACATATCCATATTTGAGGGGGAAAGTCCCTCCGGAACGTCAACACCCGCGATAAATATTAAAAAATTAAAAAATAAAAACGTTTTTCAAAGATCGAAAAAAAGTAAACAGAAACAGTGCAATCAGCGCCGCCTGGTGACCCGATCGATCACTAAATCGATTTAAAAGGACTTCTGGCGCCACATTCAAAATAGAAAAAGCATTGAAACATATGTAGGAGTAATAACTCTTAATAAGTTATAATATATTATTTGAAAAACATAACAAATAAATATTATCTTACAAAAATATAAGAAAAAAAGAAGGAAAAATATTTTCAACGCAAAATACTGACTGATAAAATAGATAAATAGAACTTGCAACATTTTCTTCTAATTCTGAGTTGATCTTATAACATTCCCTTTACACCACCCACACAGAAGAAATAATCTACATATAGCTAAAAAAGATTTGGTAAAGATTTTCCAAATTTGTAATTGACAAAAGTAAGCATTTTCCACAAAATGCAATGTTATTGTGTTTATGATTTTTTCAAACGCAATAGAACTCAACTGTAGAAAGCTGGAAAGACCCGGTAAATAGTTTCCGATCTTAGTCCATGAGAATATAATCATTTCTCTAAAAAATCAAAGTTATAGCGACTTTGATTTTTCTAAAAGGTCCTTGGATTCTGGATTATTATTATAACATCCCCAAAAGTCCATCCACCCACAAGAAATAAATTACATACGGCTGTTAAGATTTGGTAAAGATTTTCCAAACTTGTAATTAGCAAAAAACAGTTATTTCCACAAAATGTAAAGTTATTGTGTTAATGATTTTTTCAGAGAAACCTTAGGCTACATAATGTACCCCTAACACTCCATCAAACCGACCCACCTATTAGAAATCAATTCTAGTAAGCTGGGAAGACTTGGTAAATATATTGCTGTATTATTCTTTGACGAAAAAATAACATTTTTAGAAAAAGTCGAAGTCGTTGCCTCTATGATTTTTTGATGTGATCCTCAGTCAATAGATTGTTATCAGAACACCCCATACAAACCCACTCTCGCATTAGAAATCAATTCTAGAAAGTTTTCGAGACAAGTTTTTTATTATTTATTCCTAAGACATCCTGACTCTTATGGCTTCTTTTGAAACCTGAATTCGAGTTGGAATTCACAGGCTCAAGTCAATCAGACTCCATTGTGGCCGCTGGTCATTATGAAAACGATTCCAAATTCGTCTTTTTTCACACTACTAAACAGAGTCGATTTTCAAGACACATTTTTTGTCATTTATTCCAAAGACATTCTGACTCTTATGGCTTCTTTTCAAACCAAAATTCGAGTTGGAATTCACAGGCTCAAGTCGATCAGACTCAATAGTGGCCGCTGGTCATTATGAAAACGATTTCGAATTGGTCTTTTTTCACATTACTAATTACTTACTAAGTAAGTTAATTAAACGTAATTATAAATAATAGTAAAGTTACGACACTGCAATCGCCATCGCAATTTGAATCCGTTCTTTTTTCTTAATTGTTATGGTGGAGATTAAATGAAGAATGACCAACATTTTTTTTGTTATTTATTTATTAATGAAAATGTATTTTTGTACATATTTTCGTCCAGGGATAATGACCAGCGGCCACAATGGAGTCCGATTGACTTGAGCCTGTGA
>CAKNXH010057782.1:93588-115764 GCA_932178445.1 Andricus quercusramuli
ATTTCTCTTGAAAATCGACTCTGATTAGTAGGGTGAAAAAACACAAATTTAAAATCGTTTTCATAATGACCAGCGGCCACAATGGAGTCTGATTGACTTGAGCCTGCGAATTCCAAGTCGAATTCAGGTTTAGAATGAAGCCATAAGAGTCAGAATGTCTTCGGAATAAATAATAAAAAACTTGTCTGGAAAACTTTCTAGAATTGATTTCTAATGCGAGAGTGGGTTTGTATGGGTGTTCTGATAACAATCTATTGACTGAGGATCACATCAGAAAATCATAGAGACAATGACTTCGACTTTTTCTAAAAATGTTATTTTTTCGTCAAAGAATAATACAGTAATATATTTACCAAGTCTTCCCAGCTTACTAGAATTGATTTCTAATACATGGGTGGGTTCGATGGAGTATTAGGGGTACATTATGTAGCCTAAGGTTTCTCTGAAAAAATTATGAACAGAATAACTTTGCATTTTGTGGAAATAACTTTTTTTTGCTAATTGCAAGTTTGGAAAATCTTTACAAAATCTTAACAGCCGTATGTAATTTATTTCTTGTGGGTGGATGGACTTTTGGGGATGTTATAATAATAATCCAGAATGCAAGGACCTTTTAGAAAAATCAAAGTCGCTATAACTTTGATTTTTTAGAGAAATGATTATATTCTCATGGACTAAGATCGGAAACTATTTACCGGGTCTTTCCAGCTATCTACAGTTGAGTTCTATTGCGTGGGTGGGTTTTGTGGGGTGTTGGTTACACATTATATAGCCTAAGGTTTCTCTGAAAAAATCATAAACACAATAACATTGCATTTTATGGAAAATGCTTATTTTTGCTAATTACAAATTTGGAAAATCTTTACCAAATCTTTTTCAGCTATATGTAAATTATTTCTTCTGTGTGGGTCGTGTGAAGGGAATGTTATAAGAACAACTCAGAATTAGAAGCAAATGTTGCAAGTTTTATTTATCTATTTTATCAGTCAGTATTTTGCGTTGAATATATTTTTCCTTCTTTTTTTCTTATACCTTTGTAAGATAATATTTATTTGTTATGTTTTTCAAATAATATATTATAACTTATTAAGAATTATTACTCCTAAATATGTTTCAATGCTTTTTCTATTTTGAATATGGCGCCAGATGTCCTTTTAAATCGATTTAGTGATTGATCGGGACACCACGCGGCGCTGATTGTACTGTTTCTGTTTATTTTTTTTCGATCGCTGAAAAATGTTTTTATTTTTTAATTTTTTAATATTTATCGCATATGGATATATGCTTCCTGTGGGGAAAAAATTGCCCCCTGACATCCTTTCGGTGCGCCAGCATTCGAAACCAATTTTTTGAGGTGAGTTTTGTAGGTTGGAATACCCACTACATGAGCCTTAACAGCTCATTTAGGACTCTTCAAGTCATGCTGGAACACTATAACATAGTAGGTTTGATTAGCTTCGTGTTTAACGGTATTGGGTAGATGAACAGTTTAGATGTGAAATATTCCCACATGCCAGATACAATTTTGCCTATATTTTCTAGTTTATCATTCATATATGACTTTCCTTGAGAAAACAATTTACTAGTTTTAGTTTAGTTCATAGGCGGGCGGGAAGCCTCGATGGGGTCCCCAGGCGTTCAAGCTATAAAGCCTTAATGTACCACAACCTTAACTATTTGCTCTCAGTAAATGATTCTCGACCTCTTGATGAAGCCCAATATGTCAAAACCATTTATTAAGTAAAAATTGATACCTTTTCACTAGAATGAGAATGTAAAAACAAATGTTTTGTAATAAAATGTAAATGAATCACTCATGGTCGATCGCGAAAATCCTTTGGTAGGTCACTTTCGTGAACTAACGTCGACCACGTAATTCATGGAATTAATCACTTGCACCATCTAGTGAAGCTATACAAAATTATTTGTATGCTGTTGATTCTTTTGATTAAAATATTAAAGATATAAATATATAATATCTAAACACCCTTATTCCGGCCGGTCGTTTGAGCATAAGATTTGACTAGAAAAGCAAATCCATTATTTCGGTCAGTGCTTAAAATTTCCCGCGATGCACATTAAATTTCTAATTATTAGACAATACAGGGCTTAAGCCTTATCAAATGAGCCAGGCATTTCTTTCTCACGAAAAGGTGTATATAACTACTACTCCACGATTTTAACAGTGGACTTGCAAAGCAGTAAAATCTTTTGATATTCATCATGGCAGGCAAAATGAAGCCCATTTCTAACAGGTGAGTAAGTATTTCTAAGTTGTCTACTATTTCAGGCTTGTGGTTTGAAGCAAATTAAATCTAATACCATTAACAGCATTTTTGTCGCAAATTATGTGACGGTAACCTCCTTATTATATATTTTCCTTATTATATATTTCTCGGCAAATCACTGACGCATGACTGACCATTGGTTGGTAGCCGATCGTTGATTCCACTCCTTAACTTCAAGCATCTCTTCAGGAGGCTCTCCGGAAACACCATATCATTATAATATCTTATTACCGACGCTAAATACTACTCCGAAGTGCCTAATTTATCAACCGGAAGCTGCTAAACGTTGCTTATAAACTAATGTTTACTATACTGGCTTGGCGTCGATACCGAAAATGCTCTCTATTTTTACTTATTTGTCAGGGTTTAGAAGATCCTCATAGAAAAATACAATTTTAATTTTTTTATAGAATTTGTTGACGCCAACAGATTCTGAATTCTTTACTTTGAAATACCTTATTTCAGAATTGTAAAGTTTTTTGTTCATCTATTTTAATCCTTGTCGTCAGTCTTATATCTGAACCTGGAAAGGTCAGTATTAATACATTAATCAAAACAAGGATCAGGCAGTACACAAATAAAATATTCGCTCAAATTCAAAATTAGTTATTACAGATATCTAGTCATAGAAACTTGAAAATTCAAATAGACTCAACATTTTAATTTATTTTTTTATATAATTCAATTCATTCTAATATCAAACTTTGCAACGCAATGGAAATGAACAAGCGGCACTAATCGCGAAGTTAGTTCAGCTAATATGATCAGACTGAAAAATACTACCACTAAATCATTTTAGAAAGAAAGAAATATTAATTCGAAATTTCTGATTCATACGTTAAATTAAAGTATATGAGCCAAATTACATTAAAACAGACTACCCATGCTTTCAATTTGTGACGCTAGGAATTTTATAATTAGCGAAATTATGAAGTTTTTATGAAATTCTGACATCTTTAAGACTTCTCACGGTGGGTCTCGACTAAGCTCAACCCAAAGGTGCTTGAATCTCCCGGTTCTCTTTTGATTACACTTCGGTGATCTCTCACGCAACGTCCACGAAAGGTTCTTCACCCAAAAATGTTCAAACGCTTAGAAATATTCAATGTATATATTCACCGACGCGTGTAAGCTCTCTCTTCAGACCCAAAAACGTCACTATGTCAAATCAATCATTTTCCTGGCTACCAGGGACTCGCTCCCACGCCCCCTCTCTCCTTCCTATTTTTCCTCGAGGACTCGGTCATTACACATTGCGGACTTGAAAACCTTTTCCATACAACAATCTAGACATTTTGAATCCCTTTATTAATAAATATCACTGACTCTTTCTTTTATTTCCTTTCTTTTAAATTCGGTTGGCAACTTTCTCCACCCCAATATGCATTGCGTCCACGACCATACTAATTATTTGGTAACCAACACAATTATTTTTGCTGCGGTCCGTGTAAGTACATGTCCATTCTTTTTCCGAATATCCGCCATACGAATTCGTCCATCACGGCCATGTTGGACTGATACGGTCACACCTTTTGGCCTCATATTTTGATGTAGATTTGAATCCACTATTAATATTACATCATCCAGCGCTAGTGGTCTTACCTGTTGGTTCCAACATTTTTTTACCACTAAACAAGGATGACATTCCTTTGGCCAGCGAGACCAAAACATATCTGCTAATCGCTGAGCTATTCTCCACTGTTTTCGCAAGAAGAATTCATCGTCAGCAAAGTGCCCTGGAATTGGTGCTCCGGAAGATGAGCTAATCAAAAAATGATTCGGAGTGAAACTTTCTTCGTCCATGTGGTTTACAGATACATGAGTTAGTGCTTGGGAATTTATAATGTGTTTAGCCTTGGCGAGTAAAGTTGATAAGGTTTTTTCCTTAGGGACTCTTTCCTTTAGCAACCTTGGCACTTTGTACCTGTCGTTCCCAACTCCCACACATGTGCGGAGTTGCTGGTGGAATAAAAAGCCACTTTATTCTTCGGTTGGTAATTTCATTGCGAATAATGTCTTTATCTATTTCGTTTATGGCATTTCGTAATTTCTTGTCAGCCCCTCAGAAGTTTGGTTCATTATCCGAATACCAGTTGGTGGTCCTAGCCTTGCAAATGGCAAGTATCCCATTCGAGGTATTTGGGGTTCCACCTTTCGATATCGATACTAGTGACATCTTGCAGTTACCGATCTGATAGCCGGTCTAATCTTAATCACCCAGAATTTCTGACGTAATTTGCTCACCACCGTTTCCGAAGATTATTACGGAGGTAATATCCAGGGGAGGAAGGTGGATTTAGGCGCTGAGAAATAGGGTAGAACACAATAATGAGGCGAGCATGTAAAATTAATTGCGTTTATTACGACTCATAACGATGCGGTCGCCAGCACGTGGCGAAAGGTTGATGAGCCCCGAAGACTAGGCTGGGGCCCGGAAATGCGGCCTTCGTGGAGATGGTGGTCCACGTAGAAGCCGCTCAAAGCGGAAGGAATTCCTCTTCGTGAGGAAGGCGGGCGAAGCGAAAGCAAGAGGCACAGGACACTGACACAAACACCGTTCCCCCAGGCGAGCAAACTCACACGGGGTAACTGCTGTGATGTTGCTCGGGACTTCGGGTCCCCTCGGGGGATTCCGTTCCGTCTCGTGTGTGTCCCGGCAATCCTTTCGCGCAGGGTCGTGCCGAGTCCCGCGTTATGGTAACAATTCTGTTACACTTCCCTCCCCCGCGGGGGTTCGGGTATGTACCTTTAATTTCCGTCATGTGTTTGTCCAAGTCTAATATAGTCTCAAAAAAGACATTTAAACAAAAGTTTGCAAATCTGCTGTTTTCTTCTTGAGGTTTGCTTTAGTAATTTTCAATCTAGTCAGTAATCATGTTTCGGTTTCATTAGTATGAGTAAATTTGTCTGTTGGAGTCTGAGGTTGTAAAGTTTTTCTCAATTTAAATTGTTTTTCGTTGTCAAAAAAGGTTACGTCGTATGTAAATAAATTTGAGTATTAATCCTTCGCGAAATTGGTATTATAGTTCTTTACAATGGTCCCTAGTTTTGTGCTTTGGGTTCCTCTTCTCTCATCGTTTTTTTGCTTCTGGTCTTCCTCCATGGTTATCTTTTTTCTGAAAAAAATATAAAAAGGGAAACGAAAAGTCCGTCCGTGTAGTCGATTGTCGTGGAGATTTCTTGTTTTTAGAGTCGATTGACCTTTGAGTCTGTTTTTTGTTTGTCCTTGGAGTTGATTGTCCTTTAATTTTGTTTTCATTTGAGTTCAATTGTTGTTGTTTTATTTAGTTAATAATTATTAAAATTGTAAACCCCCCTGAAACTATGTAATTTAGTTTATTAACAAAAAGTCAGTCAATTTGTTTCCTGTTATAGGATTTTAATTCTGCGTTCCACTGGTTGTACTTCCTTTCTAAGGTTTATATTTCTTCTTGTATTATCGTCTTTTTCTTTCTTCTCAGAATAGACTTTTACTTCTGTCGTGTATTAGGAGTCAAAATGCTGTCATCTTTCAAATTGTTTGTCGGAGTCGTTTTACAGTAGTTGTGGTCAGAGAGTTGTTTATAGTTTTTCGAGTTCGTTTGTGTCGTTAATGCTATTGATCCAGTGCCATTTTTGTTTGTGTTCAATTGTCAATATTCTGACTTGAACTTATTAATATTTTCTACGCCTATGTGCCATACATGTATTTACAATTTCCAATTTAAAATCATTTATATTCCATTCTCCAATGCTTTTTCCCTTTAAGTTTCCTAATTCGTAAATCGTTGGGGAAATTTTCTTTTCAATTATAAAAGGACCTTCATACTGGTCGTAAAGTTTACCTGCCTTTTTATCCGCTTTGTTTGATAGTTTGGTTACCCTTTTCAAAATCCTATCTCCTATTTTAAATTCCAACGGTCTGCTTCTTAAATTATAGTTACTAGCTTGTCTATTATTTGATTCGTCTACATTTTTTTGAACCTCTTCTTTTATTATTTGTAGTCTTCTTAATCTATCTGTCCATTTATCTATGCTTTGGAATGCTATTTCGCTATTGGTTTATAAATTTTCTCTATGGGACTGGAGTGGTTCTAATTCGCGACCTAAGTTCAAGAATGCTGGGGTAAATTGGGTCGACGAGTTTTTGCTAGTATTTATTGCGACCTGCAAATCGTTTATGTGTTCGTCCCAGGTGGAATGATGGTTTTCTAAATAGGTTTTAATTATTTTTTTGATTGTCCTATTGTATCGCTCGGTTGGGTTTGCTTGGGGGTAATATATTGGCGTTTTCGTATGTCTAATGCCGAATTTTTCGGTTAGGTCTCTTAAAGTTTTGTTAGTAAATTCCGTGCCATTATCGGTGTGAAGAATCCGCGGTGTTCCCCAACGCGAAATGTCACGTTTATGAAATTCTGACTCTATCGTTGTTCCATTCGCTTTTTTAATCGGGATTATTTCGACCCATTTTGTAAATAAGTCTACAAACACTAGAATATATTGGGTTTTTCTCTTTTCGGAAATGGTCCCATGATATCAGCTGCTACCGTGGTCCATGGTTCTTCGACGATTCTCTTCCCCATTAATCCTACTTTACTTTGGTTACCCGGTTTTACTCTTTGACAAGTTTGGCAGTTTTTCACGTAATTGATAACGTCCGAATATACCCCTGGCCAGAAGTAATGTTCGGAAATTCTCGCGTAAGTTTTCTCTGAGCCTAAATGTCCTGCCTGGGTTTCATCGTGATTGTCCCGTAAAACTTGACGTCTAAGTTTTTGGGGTACGACTAATTGCCAAGGGTTTGAGTCTGGTAATAGAGTGGATTTTAGTGGGTGAGTTCTGTAAAAGTAGAGTTGCGAATCTCGGATTCGCCATTTTTCGTGTTTTTCTGGTCTTTTTGTCACTTGTCACGGTAGTGTCACGCCTACCCCTAGAGGCTCGCCGAAAGGGAAATGGTATATAACCAGCCAACGGCCATACCACGCTGAAAAAACCAGTTCTCGTTAGATCACTGAAGTTAAGCAGTGTTGGGCGCGGTTAGTATTTGGATAGGTGACCATTCGGGAATACTACTGCGTGTTGTTGGCTCGTCTTAGGTGCAGTGAGTCCACACTTGTAGTTATTTACTACAAGAAACTATCCACCTAGAAACACTCCCCGAATCGGGTAGTGTCACGCCTACCCCGAAGGGAAATGGCTTAATGGTATACATACCAGTCATCTTTTTTGTCGTTCACATCCGCTTTTGGTATTTCTACACTACAAGCTAACGCAAACGCTATTTTTTTTTGTTGGTTCTCCTGATCTCGAGAGGACATCAGGGACTAGGTTTGAAAGGTTTGAACTACCTTTACGATATATGACTTCGTAGTCATATTCTAATAATTCTAATGCCCATCTGGCTAATCGGCCAGTGGGGCTTCTTAGGTTATGGAGCCACTTTAACGCTAAGTGGTCCGTGATTACTTTAAAGCTGTAACCTTCTAAACATGGCCTACGTTTTCTTATGGCCCAAACTACCGCTAGGCATTGTTTTTCGGATGCCGAGTACCGCGATTCCGCACCGTTGGGGCTTCTACTCGCGTAAGCGATTACGTAATTTACGCCGTCGATCGTTTGAGTAAGTACGGCTCCAAACCCCGTATTACTCGCATCGGTTTCGAGGAGGAAGGGTTGGGTAAAATCTGGGCAGGTTAATATTAGTGCTGATGTCAGAAGGTCTTTAATTTTCTGGAAAGCCTCATGTTGTTCTAATCCCCAATCCCATTTTTTGTCTTTTTTAAGTAATCTGTTTATCGGTTTTATTATTTCGGCGAAGTGTGGAATGAACTTTCTGTACCAACTTGCCATCCCTATTATGCGCTGTAATTGTTTAATGTTTTTAGGTTTAGGGAATTTTAAAATTGCTTGTATTTTTTCTTCGTTTATTTGGAGTCCTTTGTCGTTGATTTTAAAACCAAGGTATTTGATTTCTGAGCAGCTGAACTCACATTTGTCCGGACTGATTGTCAAATTTACTTCGTTTATTTTGTCTAGTACGATATTTTGATATTTCAAATGATCATCAAAATTCTGTGTTACTCTTACAGTATCATCTGTTTATGAATTCGTTACCGCTGGTGTGGGGAAGCGAGGGATCAGCACACTCTCAATTTAAAGCTACGCCAATCGATCAAAAAAAAAGGATCCGAGCTATCATTCACGACAACTGTAATCTGAATATTACGAATGGTTTTCACTTACTTGCATTTTTGTTGATTTTAATCCAATTAAGTGTACATCAATTTCAACACCTTGTCAACTTGTCATCTCAATCCCCGAATCCGACACACGGGTTATCTTAATTGCATCCAAATAATTGTTGAGGTTTGGTTAAGAAATTAGAGCAGTTGTAGGCTCCGGGAGTGACGACCACGATTGCTCTTCTAGAACAATCGATCCCGACGCAACTGGAGGTACAAGTCTTCCGACTCGTCACTTCTTCTTGAGAAACTTGATTTTTTAACGAGGAAGAAATTCGTTTCTCACTGTTCTATACCAGATAAAAAATTAGACAATATTAATATTATTATTCGAATTTTCTGGAAAAACAATTTTTCTTAAAAGTTTTTAGTGTTAACGTATGAGTATATTCCTCGATTTTCTACTACACCTAACGCTTGGCGCGCGGTACCAGTGCATTTCCTCATCTCCCAACGTCCTTCCTATGTTAACAAAGATTTATTTTGACAGCTGCTCTGACCTTTAATAATTAACCCTCAATAATAATATTTAAATCACCGTTGCCTAATTAACAATTTCTTACTACTATGAAATATTCTCAAAATTATTAACTTAAGAAAATTTTTCTTTTACGAGGGCTGGTGGAAAATGTTCAAAAACACACCGTGAAGGGTCCGCACTTCTAGGTAGTGTGGGGATCTTAGTCGCATCACTACAATGACTCTGACATATATAATATTCAATTATACATTGAGTATAACTATACATTATACAAAATCAACTTTGTCATTATAGTAATGCCACCAAGGGACCCACTAAAAACCACCACCCTTTCTTCTTGGCATGATTCCCCCCGGAACCGCTTCCGCATTACTTTAGGGGGTGCCGTTTTTTTGGCCGTGCCTCGGCCTCCCTTCTTTTTGCCAGCTTGGTCTACTTCTGGTGAACTGGGCTTCTTGTCGGACCTGCCCAGCTACGATGTTAGCTTGCACGTCCAAGAGGCTTCCTCAGTGAGGCTGCCTCTCTGAACGCCAAGCAACTCCTTGTCCCCGGGCGATGGTCTGTCCGGGGCTTATGATTTGGTCCTATCTAGACCCTCGCAGTTCGCTGCCATGTGGCCGAAGCCTAGGCAGCGGTAGCACCTTATTGCCTCCGCCTTCTTGTGCACACGACCGGATACCCACCCCACCTTAAGGTGTCCAATGCGCACCAGACTGACAGCCAGATCTTCTGCCAGCTCCACGAAAGCCTTCAGATTGCCTCTGAAGGGTCTTTTCGTGAGGCTGACCCTGATGATTCCAGCCGGTTTGCCGAAATGTTATCGCACAGCTTCCTCTACTTCTTCTGTATCTGTCGTCGTATCGAGGTCCAGAATCTCGACCTCGGTGCGAGGGACAAGCTTACGTACGCCACCCGCGTTACCAACCGCCTCCTTGATGGCAGCTGACAGCCCACCTCTGCCCTTTGATGTAGGTCCCAGTTCTACTAGAACCTCACCGTGTCTCGTTTGCCTGATTCCCTTGATTTGTACGTCAAGGGCGTCAGGTTTAACCTTCTTCTTGAGGTCCTTGAGGACCGTCGCGTGGCTAAGGCCGTCGGTCGGTCTGATAAGGACCGCCTGGTTTGTAGCTCGCATCTGCATCTTCTTCTGCTTCCTTTCCCGTTTTGGTGCAGACTCTGGCTTTCTTTCTACCTTTTTCGGTGTCGAGGTCATTGGCGCTGAAGCGTTACGTGCCCTCGGCTTTTTGCTTTTCGGCTTGGAAGGACTCATCTCTACTGGACTCAGGGTGGTCTCCCTCTCTCGTTTCCTATCAAGGGGAGTGGGAGCTGCCACGGCTTCATCAGCCTGAGTGCAGCTTTCGTCTGTCTTCTTCTTTGCCTTCTCCTTTCGGGTCATGGCTCTCGTTCGGGCAGTTCGACCAACATTCTCGATCAAATCCCTATGAAGACCTTCGGTCGTCATAGAGTGATCGCGCAGTTCCTTCATGAGTTCGTTGCAGCCCTTTCCTAATTGAAAGCCACGTATTCCTCTTAGTGCTGCTGAAATCCACCATTTCTTTTATGGTGCCTCATAACTCTTCAAAGAGATCATACGTCTCTGTGAGTTTGGCATCCATTTCTGCGATGTCCATCTTATTCATTGATGCTTCCACCTCCTCCGTCACGTCCAAAGGACCACCCAGCTCCTCGCAGACGCTCATGTCAAAGTACGATTGGTTTCCCCCAAAATCCATGGAACCGGCTTCGGCCACCGGGGCTTGCACCCGATCGGAACCGGCAGGGAGATTTCTACTCCCTTGAGGTATTGTGTTTTTGTCGTACCCGCTCATAACTGGTTTCTTGTTCTGGGTTCCTTCCCCTAGCTGGTTTTTGTCCACCCCGGGTATTTGATTTCCCCGGTATATCTTGGAGGCGTTCCCCTATCCGCAACCTGGAGAGGCGCCTGGTGTAAACTACTGAACTCAATTCAGTAAATTAGAAAAAATTAATAATCAATAGTGGATCAAACGCAAATTATAATTTTAAAATTTTAAATTAAAGGAATCAAATGCATTTCTAAGTCACGTTATGACAGTCAGCCTTTTTCATAAATCAGCCATTCCCAATATAGCTTCTTTCCATAGTTCCTTTCCAAATTGTCGCTTGACAACGACCATCCAATCAAAATTAGCAATGCTTGCAAAAATGCCCTACCTCACCTACGCATTCGTACCTTCGAGTCGGTCACACTAAAAATTCGCATGGCAGTTCATTACTATTTGCTGATCTTACAGCTTAGATTGATCTTACTGATCTCACATCTGAACACATGTAAAACTCGAGATCAACGCAAAAGAAACGGGTTAGGTTGGATTGAATAAAATTTGCTTGGCCACAAATTCTACTTGATAAAAGTATAATAATCGAATTTATACTATCACAAAAAAAAGGTGCTTTACGCGCATGAGTCGACAATTTTTTTTTTACAATAAGTTACCTTCCCACAATGTTACCATTTCAAAGCAATTATCCTTTTAAAATTGTTGATTTTCTTCCGGAAGTAACATTCAAAGAAAAGGATTACGACTAAATTCCGACTTATAAATATTTTTCCCACAATTTTACCACTTTAGTGTAAATATCCCATGAACATTGTTGATTTCCCTTCGGAAATAACATTCAGAAAATTAGGACTAAATTCCGTTGTATAGGAAGCTAACGTGGCTCAAGCACCATTGACTTTGCCGATAATCAAAACTTATGTCTTGTCTTTCTTCTCCATTTTTCCTTGTTGGTAGGCCTTTCGGTGTTTAGTAAAGTTGCCTTCGTCCGAGCCTGACGTGGCTACTTTTTTTCTTTGCCTCAGAGTTATACTAGGCGTACCCACGGAAGGTTAGAACAAGAGTGACAGGTTAAGATGCTTACGGAAATACAGAGCGGTCGAAATTCTAAAATCGGTGTGATTGTCCAATGAGAGATGTTACCGAGATCACGTCGGCAGGCATCGCAAACTAAGCGAGTTCGCAGACTCGTAAATATTCGGGAGTGCACCCCGGTATATAGCTATGATTAAATAATTTAGGCCTTCGGAATACAGGTGGCCGATTCAATTTACATACAGAAAAATAGCGAATACAAAATGACACCGTCTGGGTGGCACTCCGGTGAGAGATATTGATTAGAGAGAGACTTTACTCTCTCATTGCAGGGTCGGGGCCCCATGCCCGCTTGCGACTCTGCTTGAACGACGGTCCCGGTCGTCCGTACGGTGGCGACCTCCAGTTCTAGCGGGAAGAAGTTGCTAAATTTAAATTGAATAACCGTGGATCCAACGGATTTTTGCCTCTCTCCTAATTACTCAGTTTCGTCGTCGGATAGGGCTCCAAGAAAGCATGAAAAGAGAAGGTTAACAGGAGTTACTAAAAAGAAAGCGTTAATAACCATTGCCCTAAATGTTTCCTGGTAGCGTTTTCGGAAGTGACCCTAGTTCTAACGTTTGCGTGGGTTGTTTACTTTAAACATTACATTTTCCTAGGACGAGGCAGTTTCAAGTGACGGGTAACCAAAAGATACACCCTGTCATAAATATTAGCTGCTTTTAGCTCTTCGTTTTAATTTGAATAGCGGAATGAATTTGAATTAAATTATCGTTTAAAAAAAAAATATTTCAATTCAAGACCGCCTAAATCAAAACATGAGCTGCTTTTAGCTCTTACTTTTTACTCAGATCGAAATTAGAATCTAAATTTCAATTTGGATGAAAAATTTGAGCTATTTTTAGTTCTTGCTTTTGTTTCACGTTTTGAGCCAAATTCATAATGTTATTTTCTGAAGAAATTTTAACTATGGGTTAATGAATCTTTGCGTTCTGCGCTAATCATACTATCATGAAATTTACGAAGACAAAGCAAGAAACGGTTAGTGATTGTTATGGTAGGATGCAGGGGCTGTTAAGCGAGGCAAAGCATGCTTTGCAAGAAAAATCTACGGACGAATACGTTAAAGGCACAGATAATTTGGTGCGAGTTAAGTAAAGCGAACTAATGATTAAGCGAGTTAAGGACGTAGCCTTGATGGCTTTCATTCGCGTCTTCCGGACGAAATGGCAAACTTCGTGAATACGAGTCGTCTAAAGGACTTAGCAGAAGCATACGAGTATGCTCTACATGTCGAAGAAGTGAAGAAGTATAACTCCACTTCAGAGTTATCGGTCTTCACTTATAGAGTGGCACAACAACTCTCCTTGGATGTGACAATTAGAACGGATAAGGTGGAAGGAGGCAGACCTCCAAACACACGGCCTCACTATAAGGCAAAGTCTTTCCACCCCGAGTAGAAAAGTATTCTCAAGGTACCTGACTTGGAGAATGCGATGTGAAATTCGGCATACCCCTCGCCAGTGTTCCAACAATTCCCATGGGTACCCTCCGGGCTATCCCTGCTTGCCGTTCCTATACCCAGGATATTCTTTTCCATATCCATATAACCCGTACATGCCATACGCGGATTCGGAAACAAAGAAAAAGTACGCAAATTCGCCACGGTCAGCATAGCCGGTGCCTCCTGGCAGCAAGGATCAGAAAAATTTAAACTTCAATCTAGATCGTCAGCAGGACGCCCCGGCAGTCATGATGATTGCCACGGCAATCATCATGTAGATGTAGATGAAAAATCCAAGAAAGCAAAACGAATATTAAAATCGAAAGTTAAACCGTTTGCTCATATATTAAGGATTCAACCAAGAACTCGTCGGGCAAGTATCATTAGGGTGGGTTCTAGATATGCTGAATATACTGTGAAATTTTTTTAAAAAACGATTCATATCTCACCTCCTCAAGCGTGTTGAAAACGGAAAAAATTGAATTTAAGCGTAAAATATATTAAAAAAATGAATTCTCTCAGACACACATTTTTTTTATATATTTACAACCATATGCCTGAAGAACTTATGGAAGAACCTATTTTGAATTAAAAACATGTTAAAAATTAAAAAAGGGACAACATTTTTTTTCAATCTTTATTTTATTCTTATTGAATTTCGCGCAGAAAGTTACTTATAAAAAAATTACAAGAAGTAAATAGTTAATGTTATAATTATTAACAATTACAATGTTTCATTGAAATTCGCCTTGTTTCGGAAACGAGGCATCGCAGCTCTTGATTTAAATAGGGCCCTCATGTAATCGTCTCTTTTTTCAGTCCCACAAGCTTCAGTGGATGCTTTGGTTACTTTTTTGACACAGCGTTCTATCGCTTGTGTGTGGCAAGGGAATTATTTTGATTCCAGGGTTTTTGCATCCTGCTTCTCTGACAAAAGTTCCAAATCGTCTGAGCTATAATTTTTCAATAGAGGTCCCTCAGTAATATTTAATTTATCAGTTCCTCCTGGGAGATTTCTTTTAACGGCAAGTTTTCTGATATCAGTTTGCTCGTCTGTTAGCATCGCCAGAAAAACATTTTCAGGGTGAAAATAGAAAGCATTTCGTGAGATCACAGGATCCACGATAGCTTTAAGATCATCTGTCAAGTACCTGGAGTTGTGAATCACTTCCCATAAAATCTTCCTTCCCTCTGTGCAAGAGCGCCAAGATTTGATACTAAACCAAGCAGGAACATAAACTTTTAGCACATATTCTACAAGAATTCGCAGCTCTTTAGATGGATTCTCTTCTGCAACAAACTTCCTTAAAATTCTGCTAGCTCTTGTAATCCACTTGGAATGTGATATCGGACCAAGATCGCGCCTTGACAAAGATAGGAAACATTCCCAAATTAATATCTTATGCCATTTCCCATAGGTATTTCTGATCTGTGCTTAAATATTCAAGCACATCAGACTCTATGTTACCACCGATAAAGTTTCACAATCAATCAAACTTTTTCCTATGGGGCCTGAGTTGGTGCGAGGACCTGGAGTTGGTCCGTCCAATGTTTCAA
Organism: Andricus quercusramuli; assembly: GCA_932178445.1. Classification (NCBI taxonomy): domain Eukaryota; kingdom Metazoa; phylum Arthropoda; class Insecta; order Hymenoptera; family Cynipidae; genus Andricus; species Andricus quercusramuli. Next base: position 108,495 of record CAKNXH010057782.1, read on the forward strand.
CTAAGTGACGTAAAGGCAATTCGTTCAAATGTAGCAGACATATTAGCCACTGATTTCCGGATAAAGTTGGAGCTGCATTTCGCCACTCCCGAAAACAGCACTTTGAAACTTCCTCGATAGTAGGAAGTTTGTTTTCATTAAGATCTTTCGAACCACCAAATAATGGGCAAACAAAATGTACTTTAGACGCATATGAGTTATCCCTATCATCCATGATTTATTTCTCGAATGCAAAGAAATCTATAGTAAAACAAAAATATTTAGAACTGAACCATTATCCAATCGTTGAAAAAACACATTCGATGCAAAACGAAAATATTATCTATATACGCTATGCCAACATCTCGCTGCCAATTATCTTGAATAAATCGAGAGTAAAATAAAAATCACCAAGGCCAGAAAGACAATCAAAAGTATATACCATTACTGTTACAATAATTTTCACTTGTACAAATTGTACACATCAACCGGATATTCTGACAATGTAACAAACGCTTTTGACATAATAGAACAAATAACATTGTGATGGTAACCAAGAAACAATCCACATTTTTTTGAGGTAATTTTATGCGCCAAATTGAAAATAAGATAAAATTAAAATAGAAAAAAATGTTTGTCCTATTTTTCAATTTTAATTTTCGACATATTTTTAATATCAAATAGGTTCTTACACAAGTTCTTCAGGCATGTAGTTCTATGTATATAAAAAAATCACGTGCGTCCTAAACTATGACCCAAGACAGATTTATGTGTAAACATCTTCGGTAAACGTTGACTGAAATTGAAATCTTGCATAAAGCAAATAATTACTCACGCACATGTGGGAGTATAAAAATGTATTTTATCTTATATATAATGTCGTGCAAAAGTTTCTGGACAGTTATTTTCCAATAGGATAATAATCCTAATCTAACAATGTAACAATAACCCTACTTTAATAATAATAAACTGTAGATTTTCTCTCTATTGACATATCCGGCATATTTTGCCGGATTTGAATTTTTTTTCCGGTATATTTTATCGTGTAAATTGAATTCAATGGAGATCTTGATGACAGATGGAGGTTATGTGTCATCTTTATATATCTGTATTTCTTGCCGGATCTTAATTTTCTCTTCCGGCAGATTTTCCCGGATTTTAATTTTCTCGTCCGGAATATTTTTAATATCATCATTTTCCGTCAATTATCACGAATTTCAAAATTTTCCACAACTTTCATAAATTTCATAAATTTCCATAAACTTAATAAATTTCAACAACTTTTATAAATTTTAACAAATTTCATAAATTTTTACAAGTTTCATAATTTTTCCAAAAATTTCATAAATTCCCACGATAATGATAAATTTCCATAAATTTTAGCAATTATGGTAATTCATCAAACTTTTAATACATTTTAAAAATTAAAGGGAAATGGCTTAATGGTATAATGGATATAATGGATGTGGCGACCCCATCGCCCGAGAGCTCCGGCTCTTGCAGTTAGCCGCGTTGCTTTGGTCTAACTCCCCAATGCAACGAATTATGCGGTTACGACACAAGTATCGCGCAGTGCCACCCACAATATGCCTCTCTCGGATGGAGGCCATGGTTCAGTTGGGAGTGGCAATAGGAACGAACCGAGGCGACGACCAGGCAATGACCCCGGAAAAACGCGAGAACATCGATTTAAATGGTCGGACCAACTCAAGAGGGACCTTCTTACCTGTTGGCAAAGAAGCTCACCGGCGCGGAGAGGATTCATGAAGATGTTACATGCCCATTGGAGCAATATGCACCCGGAATATGCTCATAAAACGCATCAGTATTTAAGAGATCAGGTATCCTTCTTGCGAAAAAACGGATATGAAGCTCTTTATCAACAGGACGAGCAGCAACATCCTCCAGCGAACATTCCACCCGTTCCAGCAAGACCACCTTTGCAGATAGCCGATAATGCCAACATGAGAAGTAAGAGATCTGTCCACCAAAAAGTCTTCCTCAGGATGGACAAATTAGCTGAAGCTAATACTGCTCTCCGCAATTTGCTCCCCGAAGATGTTAATCTCTGGAATCTGAACTGTGTAGTTTACGAGAAGGCGGTCTCCCTGCTTAGCGACGATAGAAGTAACAATACTTCGGTGCGTCTGAGTAAGACACGCGAGCGTATTGCACAGCTTCAGTTAAAAATTGAAACGGCGAGATGGCATGCATCAAATGTTCAGTGCGTGATTAGCTACATAACGTCAAATAAAAAGTTCACTTCAAAAGTTAGCGCACTTGCTCGAAACTTGAGGAAAGCAAATCACACGCTGAACATGTGTAAACTGTCGACCATCAAGCAGCACTGGACGCAAAAAGTAAGATCTCTTTCAACAGCGAAATAGCGCCTTGAACGGCGAGTTAAGTGGATTCAGGAAAATTCCACCTTTTCTACTAAATCTTCCCGTCTGTTCAATAAAGCTTCATGTGTAGTTAAAAATCCACCTAGTCGAGAAGAGATTAAAGTCTTCTGGGAGCAAGTATATGGAGATACTTATCAGCTAAATGAAGACGCTTCTGATATATCACTCTTTCGTAACTTTTGCCAGAGGCAGAGGTTACAAGGTCCAGAGGAAGAGTGTCCACTAATTACTGCTGAAGAAGTGAAGAAAGTTATCGCTAGAACTAAGAACTTTTCGGCGCCAGGGCCAGATGAAATCAACAACTTTAGGTGAAAGAAGTTTACTTCTACGCACCAACATCTAGCTCGTATATTTACTACTTTCCCAAACGGAGAACAATCCCTCCTGCAGTGGCTAGTGGAAGGACGCACGGTATTGATCCCTAAGGCCGGAGATTTGTCAAGTCCAAAGAACTACAGGCCCATAGCTTGTTTAAACACCAGCTACAAGCTATTCACTGGCATCCTCAAAGAGAGGATATTTACATCTATCGAGCCGGTATGGATTGTAATAGTCGAACAACGTGGATGCAAGAGAGGGCTGGCAGGTTGCAGGGAGAACCTGTTAATAGACAGGTGTATTACCCAGGACTCGATCAGGTATCGACGCAATCTGTCTGTGGCTTGGATTGATTACCGTAAGGCATTCGATAACACGAACCATGAGCTACTTATTAAGCTCCTTGAGTGCATGGAGGTGCATCCAAAAATAGTGAGATGCATAAAAGAGCTTATGCTCTTGTGGCGGACAAGATTTGTCATAACATCTGACAAAAGACAAGTGACTACAAGCTTTGTCACATATAATAGGGGGGTCTTTCAAGGAGACTCTCTAAGTCCGATACTTTTCTGCATCTCCCTCTTGCCTCAATCTATTGTGCTCCGAGGCAAAAGCTCTGGATACCTATGTGGCCCGCCGAACAGAAGAGAATATAAGGTCAACCACCTTTTATACATGGACGACCTTAAACTCTTTGCTTCCTCAAAAAAGGACCTTAACATCCCTGTAGATGCGGTAAATAGGTATTCTAAAGCGATTGGCATGAGCTTCGGATTGGACAAGTGTGCCTGCGTCCACCTATACCAAGGAAGACTAGAAACTACATCATCCAGTGACGATCAGGATGTTCAACTCATAGGCGGAAATACCATTCAACATCTTGGTATTGGAGAAACATATACATATCTTGGAATACCGCAAGCGGAAACCCAAAATGTGCATAACATGAAAACGGCCCTTGGAAAAAGGTATCGCCAAATTCTCAGAAAAATGTGGGCTTCCGAATCATCTGGTAAGAATAAGATCCAGGCGACCAATATGCTGGCCGTTCCTATACTGCTCTACACGTTTGGTGCAGTAAAATGGAACGTCGATTAGTTAAAACAACTTGATCGAAGCACACGCAAGATGATGACAATACAACGAAGTCTTCATCCTAGATCTTCCGTACCTCGAATATATCTCCCTCGCGATAAAGGGGGTAGAGGATTGCTAAGCTTAGAGTGTCTTCTTCGAAGAACGGTTCTGGCTACAGCCTGCTCAGTTCTAAAAAGCACGGATTCCCTTATGCGACTCGTACATCAATATGAAGTCGCCAATGCTGCGGTGTTTCTATACCATGCAGCAGATAGGGCCGCAGAGGAGCTTGACCTCCTATTTAATTCCAGCGACATTATACATGGCCTAGCATCACTAACACCTCTGGTGCTCAAAAGTCGTATACATGAAGCAGAACATACGCTCCTACTAAGAGAACATGCTGAGAAACCCCTCCATGGTAAGTTCTACGGCATCATACGTAGAGAAGAGCTCTCGATGGGTCTGTGCAACATGTTTTTCAAGTCTGCTGGATTGAGATCGGAGACCGAGGGATTTCTTTTTGCCTGTCAAGACGGCGTCATAGACACCTTAGTTTACCGCGAGCGCATAATGAATGTACCTGTACGCGATACCAACTGTCGAGCGTGCAAGCAAGAGCCCGAAACACTTGGACATGTTCTCAGTGGATGCTCTAAATATGCACACTGCGCGTACATAGAGAGACACAATGCAGCTCTAAAAGTGTTATATTACCATCTTAGGCATTTCTATGGTGTTGATCTATTGCCCGTCTTGCCATACGCCCAGGGGGAACTCGAGTCAGTTGTGGAGAATGATCAGTGTAAGATCTACTGGAATTTCTCATTCTGCACCACTCAACGTATCGCTGCTACGAAGCCTGACATTGTCCTCCAAGATCTGAAGAACAAGATCATTTACGTGATTGAATTCTCGGCACCAGCCGATGGTAATATCACGGCAAAGGAGAAAGAAAAACGGGCGAAATATCCAGCACTTCTTTTTGAGCTGAGTAGGCTGTACCAAGGCTACAAAGTCCATCTTATAATTCTCATAATCGGATGCCTTGGAGGTATGAAAGCTTCATTTATTAGCCAACTCAACAAGATTCCGGCTTGCCAGCGTCACGCTCATTTCATCGCGAACCGGATGCAAAAGGCTGTTCTCCTGGGATCACTCCATCTGGTCCGTCAACACTGTTCCTCTTAAATCCTGAAAAGGTTGGTAGCTCTAAAAAAGTATCCAGAGGTGAAACCTTCATCTCCAACTGTCTTGTCTGCCGCGTAAGGTCATCCGCGGCTAGAGACCTGACTCCAAGGAACAGTGTTGCCCGATGTTCTCACGCGTAAATTTCCCGCTCTTGCTTACCTTCTAGGACAGAAGGAGCAGAAGCGGATGACGTACACGTTCCAGTAGCTTTGGGATTGGTTTCTTCAAGGAATCATGATCGAAGCTTCCGGAGCCTACAACTTCTCTAATAATAATGATGGGTGGAAATATATTATAATTTGAGGAAATTTTAGAAATTCATAGCAATAGAACGGTAACTTTTGTAACCAGTAACTGGGGTGCCTTCCCGCCCCTCACGAGACGTTGAAATGGGGTAGGGGTTTGACCAACATTATTTCTATAACGAGTCACAGGGGTGCCTTACCGGAAGAGAAAATTAAGATCCGGCAAAATATGTCGGAAGAGAAAATTAAAAACCGGCAAAATATACAGAATCTGTATACACTACAAAAATATTATTCTTAAACAAATAATTGTTGTTTGAATAATAAAAACTTATTTACAAAATACTTGGAAACTCGTCCCTTATTTTAAAAATAATTCTTGTGAAGAAAATCTGAAGAACACCGTTTTTAGTATGAATTTAATAGAGAAATGCTATTTTGCATTTCTTTGGGTCAATTTCCAGGCATAATAACATTTCACAAAAATTTTATAACAAGTAGCTCTTTTTTCCATTTTTTTCTAAATCAAGCTTTTCCCATTTAAAACCCCATGTTAATTTCAAAGGCTTGGTGGTACGGGTTAACTTCGACACAAAAAAAAAGAAAACAAGAAAAATGTTAAGTTGATGAACTGTAAATATAAATTAAGTATTTATTTTTAAAATTGAACTGTAGTACGACTCTTAACAATAGAATTATAATAAAATTGATTTTATAAGACGATTCTGAATCTGTTTATAATTAACTAATTTATAGATTTTTACGCTAAAAATTGAACTATTTCAATTTGAATGCCTTACGTAATTAATTAAATGTATGCAGCCGATTGAAACTTCCAAATCTTTTTTTAATTATCAAAAACATTTAAATTAATATATTCATAATTTTAAAGTTTTCATTGTTTCATCTTTTTTTATTTTTCATTTGTAAATGACATTTTTCATTTAAGATTTTCAAGCAACAACTCATAATCACTAAATTGTACTATTTTTAAGTTAAAATTGTTCAAAAATGATATAATTTTCAACACTTAAAAAATTTATTGATTCATTCTTCAAACTATTTTATTTGGGACCGTACTTAAATTACGTAACAGCTTCAGGGGGAGGGAAGGGTCAAAAGATTTTGTTACGATTTGTTACTGAAGGGGGTATCTCGCAGAAATTGTACAGAAATTTAATATGAATTCAACTGCACGCACCAAAGAAAACTGGTAAGTGAAAAAAGGAATCTAGCCAACAAAAATTTTTTTTAATTCAGGAAAAATTCAGGGATTTGGAAAAAAATCTTACAAAAGTCTGACGTCCGCTAAAAAACACTTTCTGTTTTTGGCGGACATCTTAAAGTATTGCAATATATAATTATTTTCATGGCCATTCGTCACAATGGATAATACCAAGTATTTGAATATTTTCCGCGCACCAGCAACGCCACTAGTGGCGCTGAGGTAGACTATCCTAGTACGGAGTCTAGCCGCCGTGCGAGCGCCGACCGCCCAGCGATCGGCAGCGGTCAGGCTCGCGATTCAGTTAACATCGGTCTGCAGGAAGGTGAGGATCTCGGCTCCTCTCACCTTCCGAACGACGCAGGCTGAGCCTTCGCCATATCGCGCCCGACGTACGCGTTACGAATGACTTTGTCAACCGGGGAGGATTAAGTCCTTTTTTCCGGTTTCTTCGCAATATTGCGCCCGAGTTTTATGGTCTTTTGACTTTTGATCGCGAGTTTTATGGTTTTTTCTACTTTTGAGGTATTGGAGTTTCAGTCCTTCATGGACTAAACTCAAAACGTTTAACACCTTGAATAAAGAACTGTAACTAAAGTGGAAATACAGAGTGTTGTTTTTTTCCGGAACCTTTTCCGCCCGAATGCTGGGGAGCGCTAAGCTAGGCGGAAACATTGACAAGCTGCAAGGGTAACTCTATAATGAACTTAATTCTGTTTGCCCTAATCTCTTTCTAATCTGGTTTCTACCTTTCTCCTACGGTCCTTTCTCGAGGATCGAGGTTCTCTCTTTTCCTACGGTCCTTTCTCGAGGATCGAGGTTCTCTCTCT